>BRDA01088059.1:0-13901 GCA_036984385.1 Crenuchus spilurus
TCAGGTTCCAGGAACATGCAAGTTCCCCAGTAGCTGAATTGCAGAGTCCTGCTGTAGCAGTCCAGAAATAAACACAAATGGAAATTCTTTTCATTTGAATGTTGTCACATTTCTTTTTCCTCGGGAGCTTCTAGAAGCTCAAAAGAGGACTGTGAGAAGAATGCAACATAACTTACAATAAAAGGCTAGCTAACACCTCAGGATTCTCATTACCTGCTGGATGCCCCACTCACTATTCTTCTGCTTGTTTTGTGTGCTTGACTCGAGTGGAGAGCTTTCTGCCCCTCCAGCTTTTACACGTTCACTTCAGAGTGTTCTATCTTTATTTCACCTGTGATATGTTTTCGGTTCCTCCTGTGAGAGAACACTAAGAAGACGTGAATGTAACACTGTGCTGCTGTGCTGCTTGACTCATTTCAGGCAGGTGAGAAGATGGATGGAGAGCACTGGCCATGGTTGCCATGGTGATGCCTATATTAAGAGAACGCGTAAGTAAGAGAGAGTGATGGCTAAACTCGGAGCGAAGTGGTCGGAGTGAAGCAAATACAGTAACAGTGAGCCTTGCTCCCCTCGGCCTTATTCCCAGCCTGCAGTGTGTGTCCCACAGCGAGTGTGTGTACTGCACTCTAGATCTGTACATATGGCTTCCACACAGGAGGCTTCAGCCCTGACTGTGAAAGGCCCTGTTCATGGACTCACTCTACTAGCACCAGATACACCACTGAGAGCTCTATTCATATGCAAAGCATCTCATGAAACAAGGGCTGTATTACAAAAATCTTTAGTCATACGTCAAGATCAGATTCTTTATTTTTTTATGTATTTATTTATTTATTTATTTTACACATTTATTTTGGTAATTTAGGAATGATTTACAACTATGGATGAAATTAACCACCACTGCAAATGATCAATTTCTGTACTTTTACTATTTATAGTCAAATTAACATTATTATTATATTCTATAAAGTGTTTCTACCAAATTACAAATAAAATAATGTTTGATCAGGAAGATCACAAAACTCTGCAGGAATCCGGCCCTCCAGGACTGGAGTTAGACACCCCTGATTTACAGCATTTATTTACAAAAACAATAACAGGTCAGATTGACAAGTGTGTTTTCAGGCTTTGGATAATGCAAGGCAAGCAAGTTCATATTCATTTTTAAACAACATAATACTAATGTTTTTGCTTAAGAAGAGTTCTGAAATCAGTTTTTAATTGGACTAATCCCAACTTGTTCATACTCTCTACTGGTCTTTTGCATAACTTTGGTTTAGTGGCTTTATACCACTCACTTAGCACAAAATCAAGCAGCTTGGCTTTGTTTCATGGTTTCAGATTTTCATCTTACCCAGGCTGACATTCTAGAGTTTTTCAATAAATTCCAGGTCTGGGGATATGGCTGGAGATTTGAAGAATTTTTTTTTTCAGAGCTGTATTTTCTTACACCATCATATATCAAGTTAGGAAATCCTAAACTACTCAAATGAGGTTGATAAGCAATTATGTTTTTATCAAGCAACTGTTGAACATACAAACCTGAGATGGAAACACAATCAAAATAATGTAAGATTTAGATTATTTTGCCAATGTGATTTGCACACAACAGAATTTGACCTCCGCATTTAACCCATTTGTGCAGTGAAACACACACACACACACACACACACACACACACACACTAGTGAACACACTAGGCTGTGAGATTTTGTGCCTGAAGCGGTGGGCAGCCCTTATCCACCGGCGCCCGGGGAGCAGTTAGGGGGTTAGGTGCCTTGCTCAAGGGCACTTCAGTCATGTCCTCTCTGGGGAACCGGTGACCTTCTGGTCACAAGTCCAGATCCTTACCACTAGGCCATGGCTGCCCCCAGTTCCATAAGTTAGTTAGTTAGTTAGCTACATAGCTATGATGTTAAAAATGGAAAATGAATGCAAGTTAGAAAGCTTCTATACTAATATTTTCATATCTGGATCTTAGATATGGAATGTTTTGCTAAAATGCAACATTTTGTTGTCTGAATGCAAACCAGCAATGCTTCATTGCATATTCCATTAAATAAACTAGATCAAATAGTTTAAAATATCACAAAAGACAAAAGGTAAAAGTTACCTTTATATATATATCTCAAACATCAGAAGTCCTAAAAGTAGATAAAGAGAACCCAGTTAAACAAATGAGACACAAATATTATACTTGCTCATCTATTTATTGAGGAAAATGACCCTATATGTGATACGCTTTGCCTTCAGTATCTGGTGTGACCCCCCTTTACAGCAATAACTGTAACTAAACATTTCCGTTAACTGTTCTTTAAACGTTCTTTGGTAGAACGACTTGTGTGTTTAGGGTCGTTGTCTTGCTTCATGACCCACCTTCTCTTGAGATTCAGTTGATGGACAGATGTCCTGACATTTTCTTTAGAATTCTCTGATATAATTCACAATTCACTGTTCCATCAATGATGACAAGCCGTCCTGGCCCAGATGCAGCAAAACAGGCCCAAACCTGATACCACCACCACCATGTTTCACAGATGAGATAAGGTTCTTATGGCGCAATGCAGTGTTTTCCTTTCCTTTCTCCAAACATAACACTCATCCATCCACAAAACATTCTTCCAATAGTCTTCTGGCTTGTCCATGTGATCTTTATCAAACTGCAGACGAGCAGCAATGTTTTGGAGTTTTGGAGCAATTCTTTTTGGAGAGCAGTGCTTTTCTTCTTGCAACCTTGCCATGCACACCATTGTTGTTCAGTGTTCTCCTGATGGTGAACTCATGAACATTAACATTAGCCAATGTGAGAGAGGCTCTTAGTTGCTTAGAAGTTACCCTGGGGTTCTTTGTGACCTCGCTGGCTATTACACGCCTTGCTCTTGGAGTGATCTTTGTTGGTCGACCATTCCTGGGGAGGGTAACAGTGATCTTGAATTTCCTCCATTTGTACGCAATCTGCCTGACTGTGGATTGGTGGAGTCCAAACTCTTTAGAGATGATTTTCAACCTGATGATCATCAACAAGTTTTTTTCTTGAGGTCTTTAGAAATCTCATTTGTTTATACCAAGATAACTACCATGATACCAAGAAAACACTTTATATAATTTCAAGAGAATGTTATAGTTATGGCTAGCTCTCTCCAGTTTGATTGCCCACTGGAAGTCTAGTGTTGGTACTCAGCCCTGACTCAAACAAAGTGTCAAACAAAGTGGATTGGACTGAGAAACACAACACTGTTCCAGCCAATCAGCAAAAGGGGGCGTTGGTGCTCATGCCCAGGATGGAGGAAAGGGAAGGGCAGGGGTGAAGGCCTGTGTAATCATTGGTGAGGAGTGATGCTGAAAGGCATGAAAAGGGATGAGGATTCCTGCTTGATAGGATGTTTTGTCCTGTTTGTGATGAGATAATCACAACAGCTTTTTTGCAGAACAATTGTAGTAATAGTTTGATAACCCACAAGCTAGCTAATGCTAACCTTGCTAAAGCTAAATACTTGCCTTGACATTGTTCTATGTATATTTACTTTGTATATTTACTTTGGCAGTGCATGTGCATGAATTTTGAGGGCGGAGCTTCTAAAGGAACACTAAAGGGAGGGGTGTGTTTTTGTAATTCTCCAGAATCATATGCAGCACCTCTAATGTTCTTGTTCATGACTGCTGTAATTTATATCCGTCCATCTTGTTGCAGGTTGTCATTTTTCTCAACTTGACTTGACTCTTTTGCCTTTCAAATGATCCAAAGCATAACTTAATTTTCCAGTGAGTTTGATCTTATCATGATACGTATAAATAAGAGCACTTCAGTATGTTTACCTGAGCTTTAGCTGAGAGGAGAGGATTGATTTGTTCAAGGACCTATTTGATTGTTTTCTTTGCTGTCCAAGACAGTCCTCACCAACACCAAAGTTCAAACTCCAATATGTTATTGGTTCTCTTTTTCATTGTGCAGCTTTCACATCCATAAAGAATCACAAGGAAGACCACAGTCTTCAAATTTGATCTTTGTTTATGGATATTTATCATTGCATTAAAGATCAGTTGGTGTCATGATGGTTCCTCAGACTGTAAATCTGATGTATGCAGTCTGCAAAAGCTATGTACTGCTTCTTAATAGAACTTCTTAATAATGTCTACCCTAAAAACGAGCAATTTAAATGGCTTGTAATAGCACATAACGAAAATATGTTACATCAGCACAATTCCTTTTAAAAGTTTTATTGGTTTGCAAGAACTATTGATATAAGACATTATATTTCTTTGTAACATTGACATTATTATCATTTATTTATTTATTATCTGCACTTTTCTTTGAAGAACTCTTGATGTACAATACAAAACAAAAGTGGTATTTTAATATTAAAATGCTACTCAACTCTTAATTTACACATTTTTACCTATCTGCCCCATATTTTTCTACTTGTCTGTCTAAGCCAAGGATGCCTCTGAACATCATTCTAATGTTATTAATTCTCCACAAGGAGGAGCAGTTATCGGCAGGGGTGTAGCAGCAAATTCGGGGCCCTGTACACTCTCAATGTCAGTGGGCCCCTATAAATGCCAGTAAACGAGGCACATGAGTAAAAAAAAGGGGGGTATTAATTTCAATAAAAAAGCATAAATAAGGTTTTAAGCTACAAACAGATCAGATTATGTTGATGTAGCTATTTACATGTTGATATATGTGGCAGAAATATTGCTGGTGGATCATTTATTAAGTCTCAGCACAGAGTTTCACTTTTAGCTCTGCTGTGTTAGTAGACAATAGGCTTTAGCACACACACTGAACCAAAAGACTAACTTACTTTAAACTTAATGTAAACAACTCGCATTTAGTCAGCAATTCTACCAGTCACACCTCTCTCTCTCTCTGTTTGTTTCTGAAACTGGTTAAAGTTGATATCTAACGTTAGCGGCTCATAATTGTTTTATACTTACAGCCACAAGCAGCCTGGTTGGTAACTAACTAAACTAACGACTTCACGTGAGCCTACAAAAATCAGCAGCAGCTGTCTGGAGTGGACTACTTTAACTTTAATTGGACTTTGCATAACAAACAAACTTGGTTCACCTTTGGGAAAGAAAGCCGTCAACAGCTGTCTCTCCTCATTCTGCCTTCTTTCTTTTTCCTCCCTTTCTTTATTTTTTTGAAATCCTGATTACTACTTTTTGGGGAGCATGATGTGTTGCACCCAAGTCATTCAATCTATCTAGGCTAACGGACGTTACACTTGTCGCTAATCGCTGTTGGGCGGACTAAACCATTTTGGGCCTCCAAGAGGGGGCCCCCAGAATGTCCAATATGTTGAGAGGACTGTGACTAAAGTTCATTCCCTCAGTTGATATTATCAATATATTTGAAATATGAATTAATAAATAATTAATTTGAGGGCCCAATTCATTCAAAATAAAAACAACAACAAAAAAAAAAAATTCAGGATTTTTATGGGCCCCTCTCCCTACTTGGGCCCTGGGTAGTCAGGTCCACTTTTCCCTCCACTACCATGCTGTGCTGCTCATCACTAAATGGAAGGAAAGTTAAACTAATACACACCTGCAAGATCTCACAGTCCTGGATGTCCCAATTTACTAATATATGAAATTCATCCAAAATGTGTACCTACTTTAAGATGTGGTACATTTAATGCTGCTGAATGTTGATTTTTTAAGAGAAGCATGCTTTCAAGCTGAATCCATGAGCAAGAAAGGTTCAGTGGTACATTAGGTGAGGTGTGCTTTTTATCAATGATGATGTATATACTCTTGGATTAGTCTTACAATATTCAGTCAAAGGAATTAAGTGTGTCTCCAGATTCAGGTTCAGTGGTGACATGACACAAGGCTCTTATCACAGTTTTCATCTTTTCCTGAACTGTGCTCCCCTCGTTTATTATCTTTGATTACATCCTTTTGGCTGGATTATGTGATCTGGCCACACAGCCTCTGAATACTCACTTCCTTTTGATCATTTTATTTTAACCATTAATGCCAGCTGCACATTAAAGCTACATTCCTGTGCTGTGTATTATTATAGACACCCTCTCCTGCTTTATTCAGCAGCTTCTTCTCCAAAGTTATGTCACACATGAAAGGAAATGATTGTTGCATGAAAATAAACAATTATGTTCTGCGTCTCCAGGACAAAAGGTCTTATAGAATCTGTTGTCCTGTAAATGAAGCTATTCATGATGGGGCCTCTATGAGCAGCCATGATGTGTGTGTAAACTACTGCTGACCCATAACCAGCAGACACGCACAAGGCAATGTGTGTGTGTGTGTGTGTGTGTGCGTGTGTGTGTGTGTGTGTGTGTGTGTGTAGGTGCGTTAGACCCATTTCCTCTCTTCTGCTCTTTCTCTCACTGCCCATCATTTGGAGCTCTTCTAATCACCTTCCTCTTTTCCTCTCCTCCCCTCTCCACTCCTGTTCTCTCCTCTTCATTCCTCCTCACTCCCCTCCTTCCCTCTCCACTCCTATCCTCTCTCCATAACTGCTCTCCTCTACTCTCTACTCCTGTTCTCTCCTCTTCACTCATCTCCACTCCTTTCTTTTCTTTCCTCTCCACTCAAATTCTCTTCAATCCTCCCCTTCATTCCACTCCACTCCTATTCTTTTCATTCCTGTCCTCTCTTCTCCTCTCTACTCCTCTCCTCTTCACTCATCTTCACTCCTTTCCTCTCCTCTGCTCTTGACTCGGATTTGCTCCTCTTCACTCCCCCCTCTCCGCTCCTCTCAATTTCATTCAACGTGACTATGCACATGGGGATTTGAGATAATTATCTACAATCACCTCTTACAAAAACTTGTGTACTTTATTTAACTTCATATAATTAATTAATTAAATAATAATAATAATAATAATAATAATAATAATAATAATAATAACAGTAATATTATTATTATTATTATTAATAATAATAATAATAATAATAATAATAATAATAATAATAACAGTAATATTATTATTATTAATAATAATAATAATAATAATAATAATAATAATAATAATAATAATAATAACAACAATAATAATACACAGATTGATTATTCTAATTGCAAATAGTGTCGAATAAAAGCGAGGACCTGCTTGTTAAATAGTTGAGTAATAAAATGGCTGCTGTTATTGTTTGTTATCATTGTCCATTTACTACATGTGCACATGAGACTGTTAACTGTACTGCTACATTTATTCATTTTCTGCCAATAAATGGTGAAAACTGAGCTGCACTTAGTTTGGTAGATGAGACAATAATCAAGTAACAGTCCACCTTAAATGGAAACACTGACCAATTTCTCCGTGTAAATCTGAGAACACACTGAACAAAATATTTAGACAGTGGCATTTAAACAATGAGCAGTCTCTGAGCTTTCTGCTGTGGAGGCCCAGCTTTGACCATTTGCCTAAAAAGCATAGACACTTCTTCCCAGGGGTTTTACGACTATGTTTCAAAGGGGAGTGGTTTAATCATAGTGGAATGTTTTAGTATTTTAAACTTAATAGGATGTTAATAAACTGTTGAAGTGCATAATCTAAGAATACATTTTGCAGCAATTCCCTGGTATTTGAAACATACCTTTGTGCTGTTTCATTCCTGGTGGCTGCAAGGACATTACTAGGCTGTTACCATGATTGTAATTAGGGTATTTTCTTGCTATGGCCAGGTAGTTACTAAGGTAGTTGGTAGGTTGTTGCTAAAGTAATCCCAGTGGTTGCTAAGCTGTTATATGATGTTCACTCCTGTAGGGAAAATGGCTTACATCAGGTCAGAATGTATGAGCTGTATGCATGCTCACATCTGACAATTAGACAACATATACATGTGCATTCAGTGATGATTTCAAAAGCATAAATATTTGACCAGTGAGTTAGCACACAGAGGAATTTGACCTCTTCATTTAACCCATCCAGGAAGTGAAGCACACACACTAGTGAACACACAAGGGCAGACATTTCCAACTCCAGTCCAGGGCTGGATTACTGCACAGTTTGATGATTGTTCTGTTCTGACACTACAGATAACCTGCCCATTACCTGCTGAGCTGAATCAGGTGTGTTTGATTAGGAAGATCACCAAACTGTGCAGGAATCCGGCCCTCCAGGACTGGAGTTTGGACACCCTGCGACTAAGGGGTAGTGTGCACATGTGCCCAAAGTGGTGGGCAACCCTACCTGGGGAGCAGTTTGTGCTTTGCTCAAGGGCACTTCAGTCATGTCCTGCTAGGGGAATTAACCCCTTTGAGTTTCAAGACTGTATCCCTAATCACCAGGCCATGACTACCCTTAAATGTGAGATCTAAGGCTGGTGATCAGACCACACGTAGATGGAGGAGATTCCAGAAATAATAAAACATAGACATTAGATATGAGCGAGTACACCACTATCTGTATCTGTATCTGTATCTGTATCTGTTTACCCATCTAAATGATCTGTATCCGTATCTGTACTTGGAGTGGACGGGGCTTAAACAGTAAATGGGCGTGGTTTAACCAGAAGTGGGTGGGGCTTAAATTGGTACATTATTGTCTGAAGTCTGAAATTGATATGGATTGATCAGAAGTTGCTATATGTATTGCTTATTTGAAAACTATTTACAGAACAGCCTCAACATTGAGATTCAAATCAATGTTTTTGATCACAAAAATAAGAGAACCATTTACTATTCATGAACAAGAGTTGTCATACTCAACACAACTTCCTTTTTATTTTTTTTTATTTTTTTATGATCAAACAGTTTTTTTTTTCTTTCAATTTTTTAAAATTTTTTACTACTTAACGTTCTTGGCATTTTTTTCCACACAAAGTTAAACAATATTGATTAAGATGTGTGTGTGTGTGTGTGTGTGTGTGTGCTTGTCTGTGTGTGCATGTGTGTGTGACTGAGTGACAGTACAGCAAGAGCTGTGCCCCACTCACACACACAGTCTGTGTAGGGAGGGGCGGGTGCTCTGTGTGACTGGCCAATAACAGATTTTGAAGACAGTCAGTTACCCAATGAGGATTTTCCTTCAGCACAAGCACGGATATTGACGAGTTTTACTCGTATCGTGATTGTACTCGTCACACATGCTTTATCCATACTAGATACTCGTCTAAAACAAGTATCCGGCTCAACCCTAACAGACTTTTTTTTTGTCATTTAGCAGCTAAAAGCTGATACAATTTCAAAAGCTGCTGTAATAAGAAAAATGATTTTTTCCTCATCCTCATCAGGGGCACAATGAGTCCCCTATCTCTTCACTGGGCAGGGCATTCCATTATCCTACCTAATCTTAGAATAGGGCACCAATATATTGCAAGGCACACACACACACCTCACACATCAGGACAAATAGAGTGCCCAATTGACCATACATCCAGGATTTTTGGATTATGGGAGGAAACTGGAGACCCTGGAAGAAACCCACAGACACAGGGAGGACATGGAAATGGGCACTTAAACCAAGACCTCAGTGCTGAGAGGCAAATGTGCAAGCCACCATGCCACCATGCCACCCATATGCAAAGGAATGGAGTGCAATGTTGCTGTTAATGTAATGTTTCTGTGTTAATATGAAGGTGGGGGAATGTAGTAGTGATAAAGCAATGAAGAGAGAGAGAGAGAGAGACAGAGAGAGAGAGAGAGAGAGAGAGATGGAGGATTCTCAGTAATCGACCCAGATGAATAAGACAAACACCACACTCATGCATCTCTTCGACAGCCTCCAACACTGCGGAGGTTAAGACAGGACAAACTGAATTACCATGCACAGCTAACACAACTCACAATGTGACACGGCTGTAATTACGCATGTGTGTGTGTGTGTGTGTGTGTTTATCTGGCAGGCTCTGTATCTTGTCAGCGTATGTTTCCTCTCTCAGTGCTCCTTTCTGTCCTCTCTGTTTTCTGAGCTTTGTTATTCTCTCGTTTTCAGTCATTCTCCTGCCACGGCTTGAGTGTGAGCTGAATTTCAACAGCTGTGCCGCAAAGACTCCTGGGACATCTCTCTCTCTCCCTCTCTCTCTCTCTGTTGGACTCTCTCACACTCTGTCTCTCTGTATATTTATTCTGCTGTTTCTGTTTATACTGTACTATGAAAGCTTTTGTAATTAGCTTTAAATTCATTTACACTTGATTGAAACTTTGGGCTTGTCACTGGACCCTGATAAGAGTCATATTTAAACACTGGTGTTTAGCTGTATACTCCACAGTGCTTCCACAGGTCTAAAGTCTCACATATTATGATAAGAGAAAAATAGAATAAAGTGAAAATGTTAGTTTATATACATAATATAATTCAAAATGATGCACAGTCATATATTATATTCACTACATGTAAAACATTTCAAGTGTTTTAATGTTGATGCTTTTGAGTAGTAATTTAAGATTCTGATATGGGATGAACCGTACTGGGCATTTAACCCTTTCATGCATGAATGATGAAAGAAATCTATGATGATTTCCCTCCAAAATGTTTTATCTGCCTTTCAATCTGATTAACATATGTCAGTCATTTTTGTTTACCGTGTGTTTTGTTGTGCTTGCAGTTACTAACCACCAGAAGGGCATGACAAGAGAAAGAAGCTGTCATGCAATTCTAACATTAAAACCAATACATTTAGAAGATAATGACATTATGGATGCAATGATCATGCATATAAGGGTTATTAATATAAAATATGACAGCTTACCTTTTTGAATTATAAATTAAATTATGGAAAATATTCCATTAAAATATGGAAAAATTTTTGCAGTTTTTTTTATGTGGCCCTATATATTTAGTCTCTAATAATATCTACAATTGAGCATACATGCCTGTGTAACTAATTAAAACACCCAGAATGATTACACCTTAAGGTTTATTACTCAGTTAAATAAAGAAGTTCAATTATGTAAATTATGACGAGTAATGCAAATTTGAGTTGTACACCATTCTGTTTTATATATTATTACTATAATAATTGCTAATATTATTAGTGATTGTGTGTGATACCTTTAAATCATTGTTTTCTGACTGCTATTATACTTCTGTTTTTGTCCGTTAATTTATTGCACATTATCCAAAATAGTGACATCAAGCCAATTCTAAATTGTTCAGTCTGGTTGTCGATGGTGAGCTTGTACACAGATTTTTGATCTAAGGTGTTGTTATGACATAGCACCCATTTCACTTCATGAATATTCTCATCAAGATTGAATGCCTTGTGAACATTTGATGCAATTGTACCATAAATGCATTATGGCACCTGAGGTACCATGTGGACTGCTGTAGTGATTACCTACCAGTACCATAGCAACCACCTGGGAGACCAGAGTAACCATCTAGTAACACCTTTGGCAACCACTTTGGAGATCAAAGAAACTTGCTTGGTACAACTTGGAGACCATATGAACCACGTAAGTGCACTGTAGCAACCACCTCAGAGACTATAGCAACCACGTAGGCACAGTAACAACCACCTGGAAGACCCTAGCTGCCATCTAGCAACACCTTATCAACCAACCTTTGGCTGAATGGAGGAGTTAAATTATTATTATTATTATTATTATTATTATTGTTATTATTATTATTATTATTATTATTATTATTATTATTATTATTATTATGCTGAAGATACAAACACATACTGTATATGGTTAATGTCATTATGCGAATGGTGTTCGGTGTCTGCTAAGGCTCCATTTTTATTTTTATTTATTTTTGGAAAGGCCCCAGGTTATAGTAAGGACATTGGATATTGTGTCTAATTACGTTCGTCATACAATCTCTTACTCTTATTGCTTTGTGCTTTCACAGGGCTCATGAATGAGTTGTCCTATCAGTCCTTACACTCATAGATAACATATTTAAGATGGAAAAACCTCAAGAGTATGTTCATTAAAACACACAGCAGTGATGTAACTGACAAGAGAAAATATGTGGGTGTGTGATTTAGTCACTGCTGTGATTATCTCTTCAGTTAGATCTCCATCTGCTGCCTGTGGACTGCAATGTGTAGGCAGTGATGAGAACTCTGTTCATGTATGTTGTGTAAAGTAATCTTTGAAATCTGCTGTGTATTCAATATTTAGCTGGAATGGAGCATGATGATGATGATGATGATGAGCCATATAGATATCAAATTGCACACAATGCAAGAATACAGAATGTGACTGATATCTGATGCCTCAAAATGACTCACATTCCACTTTGCTAATTATGTTTGGTAATATGCTTGTTATTAAGCTTCTTGTGTATGTGCACATTCTTAATTCTGTCTGAGGACCCCCTGCTGAGTTCACTGTAAGCCACAATTCACAGTCACATGCATTAAAGACCTAATTATCTCACATTTTTACAACAATGCACTTGCTAAAACTTCCTCTTCCAGTGCTTTATTTATCATTTGGATTCAGTGCCTTGGAGAGAAATCCCCTGCAAGAAATGTAGTGAGCAACCAAAGGCAGAATGACATCACTGAAAGAAATCATTTTATTTTACAATAATTAGCAGAGCAGCTGCAATCAGTCAGAAGGTAGCAAAATAATTGCACTGGAAAATGTTGCTATTTAAGGGGTTTCATTTTGCACCAAGCAGGAAATGATGCTCTTACGTGCCCAAACAAAGTTTAGAGTGTGTTATCCACCCTCCTGATGTAATAGATAAATCCAAGACTGTGAGAACCAAAGAGCAAACCATGGAATTGAACTAAGAACAGCTAGTGTATATGAGCCAAATAACAAACACACTCCAAACTAAAATAAAGAAGAGGCAAAGAACAATTACAAAACCTGACAAAGACACTTAGAAACATTAAAATGTCAACCTCTGAAATAGCCTTGACACCCTGGTGGGTCCAGCATCTTACCCTTACATTCTTTGATTGAGTAGAAAGGGGAGGAGTCATATGAAACCATTTTCTTCAAACTCAAGTTGTTAATTTCTGCCTATTTGGACCAATTAATAATTTTGCTTCAAATACACAATGTGCCATATTATTTCAGAATGAGCATAAAAACATTGATAAAAGCATTCATTGTTGGTTGCTGAGCTCTTGTGACACACATCTGAGTTATGAGATGAACCTACAAAAAGTCCCTCCAGTCCTGTGCAGCCTGAAATAAATTATTTTTGGGACAAAAAAAAAATCTAGAAGTGCTTACATTTTTGAGAGGTTCAACAGTAAAGTTTAAGAATATGATATAAAATAATCATAAGATGCATTTTCTGCAAGTTTTACAATTAATTTCACGTAGTTGCACCTACGATTTGTGCATGCAGGACCTAAATAAACAATATATATTGCCACAACAACAAGAAATATTTAAAAGAAAATTTAATTTTATAATAATTTGAGTAGCTGGATTCATTCATTAATTAGCTTGAAATTAACAAACATTGTTTAATTATGTCAATGGGTTTATACATGTGGTAGATATTCTTATTCAGAGTGACTTCCCCTTTAAATGATGTGATAGAGTGTTTATAGAATTTTGGTCAGAATAGATAATTGGTCAGAAATTAAGGAACTGCACTAGTACATTTTTGTCACCAAGGGTTACAAACAGTGTACCCTTAAAAGTGCAACATGGTCCTCGAAGTCCAAATGTTTACCTTAAAAGTTCACTACATTCACTTTTCAAGGAGAATTAGAAAATAGTGAAGTGTGTGTAAAAGTCTGGAGTCAGGACAGGGTGAGTGGAGTCAAATTCAACGTCAAATGAATTAATTACAATTAAATCTGCAACAATTTGATGTTTCCTAAATAAATGTTTAATTGCTTGGCTACTTTTGACTGGCAGAGTGCACACTGTCCTCTTTGTTCTCTTCTGTTTGCAGATTACATAGATCTACATAATCTCCATTATTCTTGCTTGTACTGACTCATTGTATCTCAGCAACACAACAATCAATATTGATAATGGCAATGAAAGGGCAGAAAAA
>BRDA01088063.1:1154-29730 GCA_036984385.1 Crenuchus spilurus
GAGGACATGACACGTGGCTATGTAATATCTGTACAGGAGGAAGTGTTGTATAATGTATCAGTGCACAGTACAGGAGGAAGTGTTGTATAATGTATCGGTGCACTGTACAGCAGAAAGTGTTGTATAATGTATCGGTGCACAGTACAGGAGGAAGTGTTGTATAATGTATAAGTGTACAGTACAGGAGGAAGTGTTGTATAATGTATCGGTGCACAGTACAGGAGGAAGTGTTGTATAATGTATCGGTGCACAGTACAGCAGAAAGTGTTGTATAATGTATCAGTGCACAGTACAGGAGGAAGTGTTGTATAATGTATCAGTGCACAGTACAGGAGGAAGTGTTGTATGATGTATCGGTGCACTGTACAGGAGGAAGTGTTGTATAATGTATCAGTGCACAGTACAGGAGGAAGTGTTGTATAATGTATCGGTGCACTGTACAGCAGGAAGTGTTGTATAATGTATCGGTGCACTGTACAGCAGAAAGTGTTGTATAATGTATCAGTGCACAGTACAGGAGGAAGTGTTGTATAATGTATCAGTGCTCAGGACAGGAGGAAGTGGTGTATAATGTATCAGTGCACTGTACAGGAGGAAGTGTTGTATAATGTATCGGTGCACTGTACAGCAGAAAGTGTTGTAAAATGTATCAGTGCACTGTACAGGAGGAAGTGTTGTATAATGTATCGGTACACAGTACAGGAGGAAGTGTTGCATAATGTATCAGTGCACTGTACAGCAGAAAGTGTTGTATAATGTATCAGTGCACTGTACAGGAGGAAGTGTTGTATAATGTATCGGTGCACAGTACAGGAGGAAGTGTTGTATAATGTATCGGTGCACAGTACAGGAGGAAGTGTTGTATAATGTATCAGTGCACAGTACAGGAGGAAGTGTCATAATGTATCAATGCACAGTACAAGAGGAGGTGTCGTATAATGTATCAGTGCACAGTACAGGAGGAAGTGTCATATAATGTTTCAATGCACAGTACAAGAGGAGGTGTCGTATAATGTATCGATGCACAGTACAGGAGGAAGTGTCATAATGTATCAATGCACAGTACAAGAGGAAGTGTCGTATAATGTGTCAGTGCACAGTACAGGAGGAAGTGTTGTATAATATATCAGTGCACAGTACAGGAGGACGTGTTGTATAATAACAAACCTGACTCAGGAATTTCTGAAACAGTTTGTAAACAGCAGGGTTACTGGTGGATGGCCTTTCACAACATGCAGCACCTGGTTCAAGTGATGCTGGTGGTGGACATTTTCAGCATACAAAACAGTAAACAAACAGTTCTTCTGTAAAACTACAATTTTGTAAATGAAGAAAACACTGTAACAACCTGTAGATTTGAATGACAGTGATGTGCAAAGTTCGACAAATTGTTTATGGGAATTTTCTGGTCACCCTGCTTTACTGTTTTTAACAGTAATGTTCTGTATTTGTGAAAACAATATTTCCACACCAGTATTGATAATTTTTCACTAAATTCCTGGCAATGCTCCTGCCAGGCCTTTACTTTTTTTATCTGTGAATTTTTACAGTATGATTCATCCAACCCAATTAAATCCAATCTAAGTGAATCAATCATTGATAATAAGATCCAAGCAAGAGAAGATGCTTTACTGAGCAATCCGGGATAAAAAAAATATCCAAAAAGTCAGATAAGAAGTCTAGCGGTAGCTTATTACAGGGCTGGTAGAGAGGGAGGTGAAATATGAGAGTAAACAGAGAGACAATTAAAAGTCCTTTATGCCAGAATCCGAGGCCATTAGATGAAACAGGTACAGGCTAACTATGTGCAAGTCTGACACAGGGGTGACTGGGTAAACAAAGCTGTGGAGCAGCATCACAGCCTTTAGGTGGTACCAGGAGAACTCCATGGAGTGGGCGGGAAGATGATGATGAAAGACAATAAATGCTTCCTCAACCTACGTAGCATGTGGCTGATTACCACAATCATTAATTTCAATGTTCTTTTCTGTACTGAAACTAAACACAGGTATAAAACACATCTAGCAGGAGCCATGGAGCAGGTACCATCAACAAATTCTCCTTTGTATCTCAGTGGTTTCTCCTAGACAGTGAGATCAAGACTTTAAGTGAGGGGTGTCCAGCACAGTTTGATGATTTCTCTGCTCTGACTACAGTTAAACCTACTCATTACCTGTTGAGATTAATCAGGTTTGTTTGATCAGGAACATCACCAAACTGTGCAGGAATCCGGCCTCCATTACTGGAGTTGTCTGTTATCCAAAAACAAGTCTCTATGCAGGTAAGAGGGAGCAGGAGATTGACATGTGGATCGGTTCTGTATCTGCAGTGATGTGGGCTCTGTACCGGTCTGTCTTGGTGAAGAGAGAGCTGAGCCAGAAGGCAAATCTCTGTTTACCGGGTGTTTTATGTTCCAACCCTCACCTGGTCATGAGTTTTGGGTAGTGACAAAAAGAATGAGATCACAGATACAAGCATCAGAAATGAGATTTCTTCGTAAGGTGTCTGGGCTCTCCTTTAGAGACGGGGTGAAGAGTTTGAACATCCAGGAAGGGCTAGGAGTAGAGCTACTGCTCCTCCATTTTGAGAGGAGTCAGTTGAGGTGGGTCAGGCACCTGGTAAGGATGCCTCCTGGATGCCTCCCTGGTGAGGTGTTCCGGGCATGTCCAGTTGGGAGGGAACCCCATGGATCACCCAGGAGGTGATGGAGAGATATCTCTCTGCTTGCCTGGGAACACAGTGGAATCCTCCCATATGAGCAAGAATAGGTGGCTGGTTAGAGGGATGCCTGGTCTTCTTTGCTTGGGTTGTTACCTCGACCCGAACACGGATAAGCTGAAGATGATGAATGGATGGATGGATGAAGACTCTATGCATCCCTTCTTGAGTTTTAGTTCTCAAAAAGTCTCCAATTTGCTCAGATAACAGTCAGGCTTACATAAATCTCAATATGAACTCAAAAAATCTACCTTAAATCATTGTTATAATGTTCATCAACAAAAGGACCTCATGTCTTATTTAGCAGATGCTCAAATCTAAAGCAGCTTACAAAAGTGCTGTGCTGTTTACTAGGGATGCTGAACAAAACTGAACGTGTGTGTACCCAGTGATGGATTGGTGTCCTATCTTGGGTTTCGCTAGGATAGTCTGTGATGCCCTGCGCCCTTTGAGGGGGTTGGGGACTAATCATGACCCTGAACAGGATTAAACGGATAAGATAATGAATGCCTGTTGGTTTGACATCATTAAGTTTAAAAACATGAGTTTAATTGATTATTATTTTATAAATGTACATAAAACAAGACAATAATATATAGCAGTGAAACTGTGTTCTCTGCTCCATCCAGCACTTTCGGGATGAGGTGGTGCTGACCTCACTAACACTCATGAATGCAATCAAATCCTCAGCTCCAAAATTTAGTAAAAGAGCCTTTCCTAGAAGTGACCGAGCAAATGTTCTAATACGTTTGTCCACATCATGTAAGATCAGATAGAGTCTATTAAGGTTGAAGTTGAAGTCTGTAGGAAGATCAACAATAGCAAGAATGGTGAGCACTGGTCTTACAAAGGCAAATGCATCATCATGAGGATTAGAGTCTGTCCCCACAAGAGGGTGAGTGCCCACTGCAGCCTGGTCTGAACTGTGACTCATAACATTATGAAAATGGGCATCAGGGGGACGTGCAGAGAGGAAATGAGATTTCCTCAGTCTGTCGCTGGGTAGCTGAGGATGGAGTAGGCCGAAGGTTTATAAAACCTTAATTTCTCAGCTTTCATCACTCATCCGTCATTGTGTGTGGAGTTCACAGGGCTTGCAGGCTGGAGGTGGTTAGCATATTGTAGGAGTAGCCAAAGCTTTTCATGATCCCTGCCTACATGACACATTACATGTGTTTAGACTTCTGGACCAAATCAAACGTGACCTTACACTAGAAGCCTGGATTACTGAACTGAAGATCAGTTCAAAGATCATTAGAAGATAAAAGAGGACCAGGAACAAGATGAATACAATCAGAGGAATCATGAACAAGCCATTAAGATGCCTGAAGACCCAAACAGAAGACAGGGCGTCTGTTGGAACACTATCCGTGTGGTCACCAGGAGTCAGAATCAACGTGATGGCACTTAGTAATACACTATATGTCCAAAAGGTTTGTGAACACCCCTTCTAATAAATGCATTCAGCTGCTTTACGTTGACACAGATGTACAAATGCACACTCCTCTAGTCCCTGTAGAGAAGTATTGCCAGTAGAATATGACTCTCTGGAGCAGATAAACAAGACCATATCGGCATCGTGTCTAATGCCACGTGTGGACTAGAGGGTGCAATGGTGCGTGGTGGAGGTCTACGAAGGGAAAATGCACTGATCCCTGACTTCCTTGGAGACACAAACAGGCAGGATGCACTCCATACGGGGTAGAAGATGTGTTTAATGGCATAAGGTCATCCTTGCATCTCACCATTACTGTCCAGTTAGCTTAGGGTAGGCACATCAGACTGGAGGCTAGGCTACATCTTAGCTCCACCGTCCCACTACAACTCAGAGCACATGCGCAGTATACACTTAAGTAATCATTACAAGAGACATCGAGCTGTGTAGTGTTCTCTGCTCGATCCAGTACTTTTGGGATGATGTGATGGTGATCATCCTACATCCTGACCTCAGTAATGCTCTTATCACTGAATACAATCAAATCCTCACAGCAATGCTCCCAAACAGCTACTCCAACAAAAGCAGGATAACCTCTTTTAATATCATTGAATGAGGAGGTATGTTCATCCCTGTGGTGCAGGCTCTGATGTGATAATTTAATGACTTTGATTAACATTTTGGCCAAACCACGGGGCATCTCTAAGAATAAGGTTAAAGTCTTGCAAATCCAATTCACTGAAGATTCAATCTTCCTTATCTGTTTCTTCCTCTTCATTCTGCCTCCTTTCTGTTTTGCTGGCTCATGAGTCTAAGCTGGGTTGTATTATTTATATTGTGAAATTGAATAGCTTAACAGAAGAAGGCCAGGATACATTCCATATGAGAAACTGCATGATTTCCCACCATTTGGGGCGCCATAAAACAAGTCTTTCATTTCAGCTCCACTCAGACTGTGGACTGAGCTATGATGTTGACTTTCCTCTGGATTTCCGTTCTGGATGAATGTCTGGCTTTTTTTGGATGGAATTAGCTTGACATGTGACAGTTGTAGAGGTCCAGTTCCTGCTAACGACAACGGGCCATTTCACCATTTTCGTGCCAGTCACAGCCGGGCCCTCCTGCATTCTGCTCTGGCTGGATAAACGCTCAGCTCTGCACGGCCACTGCTGTGCCCCCGAGCACCACACCGCCAGCAAGCTCCGGAGGAAAAGGTGTGAGCTGACTGCAAAGTCAGGACAAACAGCAGCAAAAACCTGAGCTCGACCGCCTCTGTTTATCGCATCCAGTGCAAATATAAATGCTCCATTTCCCAGCAGTGGGCTATCTTTTAATGCATTTATCCTCAGCAAATAATAATGTCACGGTATGTTGGTGGGGAGACATTTTAAGAGATGCTATGAATAACGAGATCAAATTACACAGTGCAAGCCAGGAGAAACAATAATAGGAAGTTCTAGATAGCCATACAGACTGGATAGACTCACCGCATGCATGGACAGTCAAATATTTTAGTCTTTACCCTTTAATTCTTGGGGGTCTTGGGCTATTTTGGCCTTTTTGGAACACTTTTGCCTTTATATACTGTACCACATTAAATGATGTTTACCATGCCAGTGTTACACACAATATCACATATATGACCTCATTTTTCACTTTGACATCAACATACTGGGCACAAATAAGCTAAAATTAGATTTCATTTTACAGCAAAAAGCAGCTGTGAGGCTTTTTTGTCCACTTGTCAGGTCCTGCTGCATTGTGTAGCTTCCTGATGGACATCTCGCCCCTCCTGCCTCACCACTTTCACAGATGTGTATTTTTTTATATGATTATATCTCTTGGTCCATTAACATCAAACTAAACCCAGCATAGAGTTTCAAGCTAACAGCAATGCTCAACATGAGTATTGATGCTGTGATGTCTGGAACCAGTCACATGATTTTATTACTCTGAGTTGATCTGTGACTGCTGAGCAGGTACATTATACAGAATCTTCACACTTTACAAACATGATTCTTTGAAGAACCACTGAAATGTTCTTTAGGTAACCTTCCTTTAGTCAACAGCTTCAAAGAAACAACCTCAAATCAGAAAGAGTTACACTGACTTATTTCATTGCAGACCCAAGATATTTAACGTTTTGTCTGGTCGCCATGCCAGGTTTGGGCTAGAGATGTACAAAGAACCCCAGCACTGAGCTGTGGGACTCTTCACTCCATGTAGTACTTTTGGGATGAGATGGTGGTGATAATTCAACATCCTGACCTCACTAAGGCTCATGTCTCAAATCCTCACAGCAGTGCTCCATAATCTAGTAGAAAGCCTTTCCTGGACAGCAGAGACAGTTACTCCAACAAAAGAAGGATCTATCTAATGACTTAATTATGCAGAACATCGTTTAATTATTCTGTTCATCTAACAAAAAGGCTAATAATAATAAATAATAATAATAAATAATAATAATAATAATAATAGGCCTTCTCCATTTGTTGAAATGAAGATTCTTGCATTTCATCTTCTGAAGAATAACATCTTTCATTTTGTGAATTTGCATTAGAACATGTTTCCATAATATAATGTAACACAATATCCATCAACATTAGTTTCACCTACATTAAAACCCCAACTGTGAATCACTGCAGACTCAATTCTTCAAAACATAAATCATATAAATGTACTAAAACAGGCTATGGAGCTTTAACGTGGGGTAAGTAAAGTCTTTTTGAAGTCGTTGGATGGTTTTAGCTCTGTTTCAGTGGTTTCTGACCGGAGTGCTTTGACGTGTTCTCCATAGAAACACTCTGGTTCCACCTTCTCCATAGCTAGACCACAGCTATGACAGTACGGGAAAGTATTCAATAAGTCACATTGTGTGTCAGATGTGGTGTTGATGAACGGAGCAGACTTCCATTACCATATGTCGAGTCTGGTTTGGACATTTAGCAGCTAGAAACAGAAGAGTTACAGTCTTTAGTTGTCAAGGTGCTGTTTATAAACGCTGCTTTTATTAAAGAACATTTGTTTTAACCCTTGTGTAGTCTTATGTATTGTATTGAGGGTCAAAAATGACTTACCTTCACAAAACTAAAATAAAGCAGCTTTGTTTCATTTTTAACCTCAGATCTATTTGGTATGAAGAAATTATTCATCAATCTTTACAAACTTTATGAATATCTGGGTTAACAGTGCAAAAGGATTGTATTTAAACAGTGGATACGGATTATTTTCCTTACAACACACCTGCTGTAGTTATTTTCTTTACTAGAGGTATTATCATTATTACTTATTATTAATTATTTTTTATGATTATTTATTAAATTAATAATAATAATAATAATAAATTGTAAAAATATTTTAGTAAGAGCCTAAGAGAGTAGAAATGTTCAGAACAAAGCTTAGTCAAAGTCATTTACTGGGTTTTCTCAGCTGTCAAACATGGTGGTGGATGATTTTTGACCCTTAAGACAACACAATAGTTAACTGTAATTAGTTATACCCAAATATCCTGTTCTATATGGTTCTTTAAGAACTTTTAACAAAATAGGATCCTGTATAGGACCAAAAATTGCACTCAGTGAAACAATATTTTTCGGTATTACATAAAAATTCATTTATAATAACCAGTATCAGTCGACTCTTACTGTATATACAGTAAACGAGTTTGTAATGGTGAGTAAAATGGCAGTGATGTGTAATAGATTTGCTACATAAAGCCCTTCGGCTCCGTGTGTTTATATCTTTCTAAGTGGGAGTAATTTCATCAGCCACAACTCGAGAACTTGAAGACGTTTGGCTAAGCCAGAGGGGAAAAAATCAATGAATATAATTTCCATAGTTCCCCGTTAAAGATGTTTGTGGATATGTGTGCAAACAGCCTCCGTTTGACTGGGAATATTGACAGTGTGAGCAACTCCTTTGTTTTCACACAGACTTGTTTGGTGTGCATTAATGTGAAACTGGCCAGAAAAGGAGGGGGGAGGGAGAGGGGAGGGAGAGAAAAAAGAGAGAGTGGGAAGAGAATGGGGGGGAGAGGGAAGAGAGAGAGAGAGAGATAAGAGAAGAAGGGGAGGGGATAGAAAGAAAGAAAGAGGGAGGAGAGGGAAAGAGAGAGGGGGAAGTAAGAATGTTAGAGGGAGAGGAGGGGGATGGGGGGACTCTAAGCAGTCTTCTGTCTATTTCATCATTTCAATTAAGCATCAATAATTATGTTCAGCCTTTTATCAGCTGTTCACTCAGCTCTGCTCTTGCTGTGGTTTCTGGACCTGCTTGACCACTTTGGAGCCATTTGCATGGGCCTCCCTCCCTCCCTTCTGCTGCAACGCTATGCTGCACCCAGACACTCCAGAGACTTTAACATTCTACATTCTGCCCCCGTCAAGATATAAACAATGTAAACATGCCCTTAACTGGAGTCGGCTCTCCTGCCGGCAGAATATTAACAAAACTCAGCAAAAACACTTATGTAACTCTGCAAAAATTTTATCCTAGAAACAAAACAAAACATAAACCAGAAACCTTAAAGTCTCTACTTTTCAAACATGTATAGACTGAATCGAAATATATTTTTAGATTGTTATGAGAGGAGTTTAAATAAGCAGAGACACGTCTATGAGAGCGACTCAGACAGCTGTGCAAATTTTCCCACACGTCATTCATATGATAATGACATGGTAATTCCAGACATTCCATTGGTGGGATCCAGAGGCCTGGAATCTCTGGAATGTTGATTCAACAAATACCTCTGATCTGAGGTGATCCTGAACAAAAAACTTCTCACCTCACACTCATCTAATAAGTATTCAATGTAGGGTTAGTGGCTGAGGAATACAGAGTGTCACCTCACATTAGTTAATCTTTAGAAATAAAACCACATACAATTTCTAAAACCTGCAATGACCAGTGTATAGCAAACACCTCTGTTTATTCAGTTCTGAGCTCAAAAGTCTTAGCTAGAAATGTTTAGAGTGTTTTTTCACAATATATCATCACATCTGAAAATATATTTTTTTAAAAGTCTAAGTTTAGAGCAGAATTAAATATAGATTTATGACACTCTTGCTGTTTTGACACCGTTATTGCTGAGTGCTGAACAAAAGCCTGTGTAACACTTTGGGGGAAAAAATAATTGGGTGTAATTTTTTTTTATTCTAAGCATTTCAGACATCAGAGCATCTAAAATACCCTCAGACTTCAGAGGGGTTAAATGTCCAACATGGTCTTTAACATTCAGTGTATTTTAAAAGGTTCTACATGGACGTGTTCAGGAGGTAGGAGCAGATGTACCTTTAACTGAAATCAGTGTTATGTTCACATACATATTATGTTCTAACTAAGGGTACCAAATGGTTCCACCCCAGTGAGTTGAAAGAGACTGACCCAGTGATCCAGTCTGACAGTGTAGAGAACGTCTGGGTAAGTTATCCATTCAGCTCAGAGCAGGATGGGTTCTTATGAGTCTTGGTACCTCAAGTTAAGAACAAAGCCTAAATTTCCTACTCATGTTCTAAGGAAGTTGATCCTGCTTTGTGACAATGGACCACATTCATGAAGCTTCGCAGAGTAGCAGAGCTGATCTGAGATCTCTTCCTGTTAGTAAGGTCATTGTAAATAAGAGAGAAATCTGAAGCTGGATCAGCACTACTGTTCTGATAAGGTTTGGGAATGTGGGCCAATGCCTGGTGTAAAAAGTCCTAAATAAATTAAACTAAGCTGAACTGCATTAAAACCCTAATAATCTGTTCTAATCATTGAATATTTCCCAGCATAGCTTGCTCAAACAAACCATTTAAAATGGTTTATTTTGCATAAAACATTCATGAAAATTAGACATTAAGCATTCAAAACTACATTTTCTTTGAAACATGTACAAGACACTGTTCTCCAGTGTGCCAAATGATGAATAGTATAATAACGTACCGTCATCTCTACAAATGTTGTTCCTCATCTTCTGCATGAAGTAATGAAGCAAAAACTCAAGGCTGGCTATCAAACAACTGATCAGGCAGGTATCCAGTTACTTACAGACCCCTGAAACTGGCAGACTTTGAATAAAAAAGGAATTTGGTTCACTCACTTTATACGTTCAAATGGAAATAAATTGATATTCTGCAATTTCAAGGTCAATAAAGTGTTGCCCAGTTAATTATAATTGTTTGAGATCATTACTGAAAAAAGTAATCCATTACAATTTACAGATTACATCTTAAAATTTGTAATGGGATTACTTTTTTTTTTTTTTTTAAATAAAACCCAAGAGTACTTCAGCTTATTTTTTGCCAGTTCAGGGAATCAAGCTATTGGTTTCAGGCCTGCTTCCCTAACCTTTAGACCACATCTGCTTTACTCTTCATTTTTAAATGTAAGGCAGCGTCTGCCTGGAAAAACAGATTTGTTTACAGACGAGACTAAAATGGTCAGATGAGCTCCGAGTTAGCTAGAAACAGTAGGTAATTCAGTGTAATTTCAGGGGATGGAGGGAAAACGCTCAGACATGGTGCATTTGGATGTAAATAAAATTACAGAGGAACCCATGTAAAAAACAAAATTACCCCAGGACCCCATGTATTTTTAATGCTATCTGAATAAGGTGAGTTTTTAAGAGCCTCTTGAAGGTGATTTAACACAGAGGTAGAGAGGTACCGGAGCTGTGGACCCGAAACACTTCAACTATTTAAACAGTAACAACATCAAAACAAATAAAATCTTGTAAAATATGATCGTTGACCTTTTTTAATTAAATGATGAACACAAATGAACTTTTTCAGGACAGTGCAAAGTGATGGGTTGGGTTAATTGGTGACTACCCCATTGGGAAAAAGAGAAAATTGGCAAAAATTATATAAAAAAAAAATTAATTAATAAAAAAAAAAAAAAAATAGATGTACTAGTGTAATCTCCCAGTTTCCAACACAACATAATTACAACACTGCTTATGAACTGTGCTGTTTATCCCAAGACATGCTTGTGTTAGAGTGAAAATTGTGTTATAGCACCAAATCATTCAATCTCTTCCGCCTGCATCTTGCAGGCTTTGGATTTATTTTTCACTCTCCTTACAAATCCCCAGAGCCTTTTCAGGTTAACAAGCCTATCTAACCTTGACAATATGCTGCACATTATTTCTTATTTGATTGAGAGTCCAGAACTATTACATCTCTCATTTCAGAAACATCATGGAGGTGCTCTCATACACACCTCCTGAAGTGCCGGGTCGCTGTGTCCGACCATCAGGAGACCAGTTTGACCCTTGCTGGTTTGCTGTGCCGGCCCAGACAATTCTACAGCACTCCTCATTTCCATCATTTCTGAGATGCTATATTGGACCCGTCCAGACCCAAAGCCTGTGGGCCAACTGTGAATGCCAAAATCAGCACCATCTTTGCCGTTTCCATATCAATCTTCAAAGAAAAAGAGGGGAAATGAGTGGAAGGAGAGTGCATATGCTTATTAGAGTCTTCTCTGGACTGTTTTGATATTTGGGTAATCTGAGGATTACTTCAATATTGTGCTGTAGTAATTGGATTTTTACTACATTGTAGGATCTACAAAATAAACAGGCTTCATATTGAATAAGACTCCACTAAGGCCGGAATGTTATATTCTCATGCTGCGCTGTGGCAGACGTAACCTCACCGTCTTATTACGATTTCAATTACAAAGGATTAGCCGGTGTTCTTACAGTCAGCACGGTGTCAGCGTGATTGCAGATGAGTATGTGAACGCAGGCCTAGAGCATTGAAGGGACACACTGTCGCATAAATGAGAACACAGCAAGTCTAAAGTAGTGGTTTGCAATAGGCCTGAATATTAGCAAGAGTCTCAAAATACAATACATACCATTACAATTCAATTCACTGTTATACTAAACAAGGCAATTCATTCTAATTTTAGGAACAATGTCCATCCTTACACTACACTCTTAAAAAATGGTTCTTCAAGGGTTCTTTAGAACTACGGGTTCTTTGCATGGTCAATGGGTTATTTAGGTTGATGAGGAAAGTGTTGTAGATGGTTTTATATAGAACCTTTTTGAAACTGGTTCTATATAGCCCCAAAAAAGGGTTCTGCTGTATTTACTATGTCAAGCTTGTAACAATAGAGGAACCATTTTTGGTGCTATATAGAACCATGTTCAAAAGGAGAACCATCTACAACACATTTCTATTCAATTTGAAGAACACTTTAGATTCAAGTGTTCATGGTTCTATATAGAGCCATTTTCTTAATTAAAGAACCCTTGAAGAACCATCTCCTTCAAGACTGTACTTGTTTAAGGCCTCATTACACAATTCAGATTTGTTGCTTGACGGTTCACATCAACAATTTAGAAGGAAAAAAAAAAAAAAAAAAAAAAAAAAAAAACTCATTTGTACAGGGTTGCCAGGTTTGCAAAAATGCAGTCTCTCGTTAAACTTGAGGTTTTTGCACTAAATAGAAAAGAAAGAAAAGAAAAGTTTTGATTAAGCACTTTAGACTAAGCTAGTCTGGTAGCCCTGTATTAGTGAGACGGATTGTATTAAAACAGACATGTGAATAGCTAATGTGTGGCTGTGTTTAGTTCACTAGCACAGTAAACAGCTGGTGGACTGAACATGATCAGGTGGAGCTCGTCACTGGGGCTGTAGCCTTACTGAAGTACAATTGATTACCTTTCCATCCTTGTACCCATAGTTTTTGTACCAGTTAAGGTACTATTCTGTACCCAAAGAAGCTAAAATGTACCTTTGAAGGTACATTTATAAGTGTACTTTGAGTAAACAACAGTACTTATACCGTACCTCTGTATTTTAGTGTGTATGCTCACAAATCAGATACATATCCAGTATAGGACCACATATGAAAGTGACTCAAATCTGATTTTTTTTTAAACTGGATCTGACATGTTCACACAGCCCTGAAAACATCAGTTTTGTTTCATATCAAGACAAAAAAATCCGATTGGAGTAAATGGTAATGTGAATGTAGCCTAAAGGCTGAACATGGATTACAACACTGCCATCTAGTGGTTTGGGGTTTAAACACAACAGAAAATGAATGACCAGTGTTTACATGCATCAATTAAAATCCATACTATGAGAATCCATGCATCACCACAAAGCATAGCACTTGTTTTGTTTTTTTATCTGTTCTTTCCGACACCGCTATTGCAATAGTGATCAAATTCAATACCCCATTAAAGTTCAAATACACAAGTGGTTCATATTGCAATTTGGTAAATTGGAGGACACATCACATGACCCCTTCCCCTGCTGATTTCTGGTAGAAGATACTGCAGGATTCAGACCGTCACTGCCAGACTGTCTATCAGTTTTATCCCAAAGGCTGTCAGACTCCTTAATGCACAATCTGACTCTCAGGGACTAAATATCACTACACATTTGCACAGCACACTATCACTGTAGTATTTGTACATTACACTCACTGCAGGCTGGAATATTGCTTCCCACTAGACAATCAATCACGCAGTTCAATGTACTGACCATCATTACATTTGTCCTGCAATGTGTTAGTCTAGTTAGAGGGCTTGTACTACAAGTCCTGTACTATTGCATGTTTATTGTATGTTGTCATTGCACTTGTGTTGTACCTGGTCCTGGAGGACCGTTGTTTCGTTTTTTTATGTACTGTACTGTATAGAGCTGCAATGACAATAACAACCTCTTGAACTGAAACCTTAAATTCTTTATAACACCTGAATTTTGATGCTAAATTTGGCTAAAGTCCTGTAATCCATCACATGACTAAATAATATCCACATTATTGTAACTTCGTTACCATTATACTGTACATACTTGTGTATAGGATATAATCACCAGCTCTTGCACATCAGTGATGCTTCTAGAATGAGTCTTTAAGGATGACTCTGATCTTACCACTTCCAATGACCCTCAGTATGACCCCAACATTTAAGTCTGGAGCTTGAAAAGACCCTTAGGCCTTTGTTCCCTGCTGCACATTTAGACCGTGCATGTGCACGCACCTTAGGCCAAAATACAATACCGACAACACAGCCCTTGACCTAGAAGCCCCTCAATCAGATCATCAGCTCACAGGGTGTATGGTGTGCATGCCCACACATAATAAACAACATGACAGTGGTGTTTATGCTCAGAAAAGCCCTTGAGTAGCATATTAGCGATGGATTTGTTTGCATATGTAAAGAGAGGAGTGTGCCTGAAGTGCATTCATGTTCAGTATACAGTTCACATGGTGGCTTGCTGCTTTGAGCGTGTGAATATAATCTCCTGCCTCCACCTTTGCAGCCCACACTCTCTAGGGCACTGGGGAGGTAGATGCTGGGTGATTAATGTGACTTAGTTACATCTGAGCGTAAACACATTAAGACAAAGTAACTGTGCGCCTCTGGCTCCTCTGGGTGTCCACCGTGCAAACAGTGCGAACTAATTAGAGCTTTTTCACAGCATGCTGTTTGGATTGCACTTCTATAACCTGTCAGGCCAGAGCTGCACAATGCCACAGGGAGAAGAACAGCAGAACAACAGAAGAGCAACCAAGGCTATATATTAGCAAGCAAGAAGATGTAGGCTAATGCAGTAGGTCAGGCCACACACACACACATATCCATCAACTCTAGCTCCAAAGGAGTTCTACCAGTCGTCTACAGTCCTGCATTTTTGTTTGTGGTTTAATTTTAAAAAGGTAAACTGCCCTTTTATAGTTAAATCAGTATGGCTGAGTTGGCTTGTCAATCAGTCACAGTAATATGATGGTCAGTAGTAGTGTTGGCACTGTGGGCAGATGCTGGAAAAGAAAATTGGTAAAGCATGGCAGCAGACGGAAGCATGAAATGCTCTAAAATCTGGTAGATGACTGTTGACACAGTAGACCAACATCAGCAGCCAAAACCATCACAGACTGCAGAAACTGCACACTGGACTTCAGACACCTTGGACTCTGTGCCTCTCCAGACTGTAGGACTTTTACCAAATATCGACTTTGGAGTAGTCTTGGGTTCAAATTCCCATCTGGGTGGAGTTTCCATGTTACTGCATGGGTTTCCTCCCACAGTCCAAAAACATGGAGGTCAGGTGAATTGGGTATGAATGAATGAATGATTGTTACACTTATATAGCGCCTTTCCCAAACCCAAGGACGCTTTACAATCAACACACTCCATTTACACACACTCAATCACACACACCGGCGAGAAGCGGCAGCCAATAGCGCACAGCGTACTCTCAACCGGACGCGACCGTCCACCTGGAGGACTGCATCGAGCACTAGGGGGATCACCCAGGACACAGTGCCAACCATATCTGGGCAAACATACATACATACACACATACACACCAGGGTAATTTTTTTTTTAGAGTAGCCAATTCCCCTGATCTCCATGTTTTTGGACTGTGGGAGGAAACCGGAGACCCCGGAGGAAACCCACGCAGACACGGGGAGAACATGGAAACTCCGCTCAGATGCGGACTCGAACCCAAGACCTCAGCGCTGAGAGGCGAACGTGCTAACCACTAAGCCACCGTGCCGCCACCATGCTTGTACTCTAAATTGTGTGTGTGTGTGCACCCCGCAATGGATTGGTGCCCTGTCCTGGGCTTGGCTATGATATTCTGCCCTGTGCCCGGTGAGGAGGTAGGAGACTAACTGTGATGGATTAAGCAGATAAGATAATGGGTGGATGGACTTTGAAGCACTGAGTAACAGTCCAGTTCTGGTTCTGCTCAGTCCAGGTAAGACACTTCTGATGTTGTCTCTGGTTCAGGAGTGTTGATATTAGGAATGTGTCAGTTGTAGCTCTGAGAGATTCACTATTTATACTCTTTATAGTCTTTTACTCACAATCACATACTATCATCATTTGAAATATTGAGATGTGCATGAGCTACACTGATCACCATGCTTGAAATGTCACTTTATGTCCTGAATATAAAATGACCGTTTGAATAAAATTGTAAACAAAATTGAACGTTTCCACAACATACCTGTACTAATTTTTCGATGCACATCCAACCAATTCCAAACATTGTTCAAAGACTCTCTACTGTAATACCTTACAACTGGCCTTAGATCTGCCACACATTACCAAAGCTGCCCGAATCTCCGGTCTTAGAATATTAACATTGTGATTAAGCACCAGGGGAACAAAATGTTCCAGACAAGGTAGTGATTCTTGCCACAGTGACTGGAAATGAGAAATGATAAGAACTAGGCCAAATGAAAAAGTCATATTCAAATAGTTCACATTCAAATGCAGTCATGGAAATGGGAGCCGGGACATAAAGGAGAGGTCACATTAGGCTCAAAGCACAGAGGAGATGCTAACTACCATTACTGTGTTCTCACTCATTTACATACGCCCTGAAAAGGCTGTTTTCTCCCTTCGTTTCTACAAGAAGATTGAGATGTCTCTCATGCAGTCTTCATTATGCATGTTGACGTTTCACCAGCTGTGGAGTCAGCAAGCTGCGATGCCTCACATCAGTAATGACAGAATAAGACTAATTAAAAACATCTATACATATTGTCAGCCATATTAAAGCCTTCCTACTAACCTTTAACACCACTTGAAAAAAATGTTTTAATGAAGGAGACGTAGAAACGGGTGTGCTGCCAAACCAGCACTGCTGTCCACCCAATATTCATCACCAGCCTCACCCCCGAAATGACAATCGATCATTGGGGGAGGCGGCCAGGGTTGGGTTCTGTTTCCTGTCCAACATGAAAATGGTCCAAAACAAGGATGAACTTCTTTCCATGTCTACTTTCAGCCATAATATTAACACCACCTTGTATCTAGAGTCCATTTTAGCTGCACTGAACATATAGGTGCACTTTATCATTCTCAGCACTTCAGTGACACTGATGTGGTGGTGGTGTTAGTGTGTGTTGAGTGAGCAGAGCTGCTGGAGATGTTAAACACTGTGTCCACTCACTGTCCTCTGTGAGACACGTTGGTCCTGTAGACATAAAGTCAGAGACCACAGCTCAGCACAGTTTGTGTTGGTCCTGTAGTCCTTCATTGGTGCTCACATGATGCTGTTCGTGCACTATTTTCACTCCAGTAGTGACACTGCACTGTTTAAAGACTCACAGCTCTGCCACGTGTGAGCTACTGGTACTCAGAACACACACAAACACGCCACCACCTCATGAGTGGAGATACAAGGAGATGGCTTTAATGTTTTTCCATCTCAATATTTTCTTCCACCACATCACCAGTGTTGAGAAAACCTTGATACCAAAGCATCCTGAAAACGGTACGGGTGAAAGACCCAGCACCATCGAGCTGTTAGTGGTGAAACTAAATCAAACGAGATTCCACAGCGCTGAGCTGACACTGCTCTAAACCCTGTGGGGTGGTGGGCTCAGAGGGCCTGAGCTGCTGCATTAATAATGAGAATGGGCCCTTCTGATTGGCTCTCAGTTCCACCAGACAGCTGAAACACGCCAGGTCTCAATAGCCCTGCAGCCGTGATTGATTTCTCGCCCATTATTAATAGATAAGGGTTAAGACTTTGATATGGCCTCTTGCTTTGTGCGCACAAACAACACAGGACACATCCACCCTTCAACAAGGCACCGCAATGTAGAAGCAGCACAGCTTTACCTGTACACACTCCAGTCCACTCTTAACTGTCAAGTGTAGACTACGCAGACGTCAAACGTTGTGATTGGAAGATCAATAAATGATAATTCAGTGGAGGAGGAATGTCTCTCTTGATGCACACAATGTGAGATGAATGAAATCATGCCCATCCAAAAGCAAACCCATATAAAACATCAGACTCCATTTCCTTTTCAGACAGGCCTCGGCGGTACGTTCGGTTCAGGATTCAAGGTTGCTAACAGCGCTAGCCCTAGAGCTCAAATCAATAAGACGAGAACGCCTCTTTGAGGCTCCCACCTACCTGCCATGGAGGCTAACCTTGAGCTTTAGAAAAAACAGACAAGAGAAGCTTCACTCCCCTCTGCTTTCTCTGCAGCTTATGAATGTCCCCACTCAAAACAGACTGCCAAGTGTAAAGTCCAGAGGAACGGCAGATTTTAATGAACATGGGGAGCGATGTGAGAGGTCATCTCCATGTGTGTGAAACAGGCAACAGGCTAATATTTCTTGTATCAGTGCAGAAGAGACAGCTTAACACATTTCATAGCACACAGACCACGAGTGAGCTCTATTTTTAGATCAGATTCAGCATCGAGTAAGCAATGGAGAACTGGACAAAAGTATTGGGACACCTGGTCATTCATTGTTTCTTCTGAATCCCAATACGTTGTCTATGTAATCTAGGTTCCTATCAAATTTCGGTTTGTTGTTCATAGTTCGTTAGTAGGGTTCAGCCAGATACTCATCTGAAACAGTACAGATAAAGGCTTTTTGATGAGTACGAGCATGATACAAGTAAAACTCGACAATATCCGTGCCCATGCTGAAAGAAAATCCTCATTGGGTAACTGACTGTCTTAACGATCTGTGTCTCACACACAGCACCCGCTCCTCCTTACATAAATACATCTCTGCAGCCAGTGACTGATCTCTCAGTGCTTGGCTTGACCCTAGCTCACATTGCTCTTTTCAGTACTCCTTTTCTTGAGCTCGCCTCTATTTTGGTTTGTATGATATTTAAAGTTACCTGGTGAACTGTAAATGGTTTTCAAATAAACAATACATATATCAAGTTCTGATCAATCCATATCAATTTCAGATTTAAAATAATGTACAGATTTACGTCACACCCACTTCTGATTAAACCACGCCCAATTCTGGTTTAGGTCCCACCCATTCCCATTCTGAGTACAGACACAAGTACAGATAATTTAGATAGTTGAACATATACAGATAGTGGTGTACTCGCTCATCCCTATTAGTTAGTTTCATAAGATCACTAGCTTGCACCAGAACATGCAACACTGTTTTGAAATAAAATCTGAGCTCCAAACTGTTCATCAGGTTTTACACTTTTATGAAAGTGAACATAATTTCCACACCTCACCTGAGAGAAAACTACAATTCAGTAGGCAGCCACCTAAAACTAATTTGAACCACATTCTTGCATCAAATAAGCCATTTCAATGCATTTTCAAGTGCAGACTGTGAAGAAACTCAAAAATCACTGAGGTAAAGAACAGTAAATCTGTAGCTTGACTTTTCTCTTTTATGATTCAACGCCACCCTTCACTCCCACACGTGCCAAAGCTCATTCAATTCACACAATTTTATATGGTACTTTATCGCTCTCCAAGGCATAAACAGAAAAAAAAGTATATACATTCATGGAGTAAATCAATCTCCAGATTCGCCATGCCCTTTTGAGTCTCTATGAATCCAATACAGCAAACAGTCTATTATGTACATAATTCATGAGATCTCTCCAATTACATCGGAATGAGAGTGAGGGAGAAGGAAAGCCATATTGAAGTGAAGTGAAAAAAGATGCACAGTCAAGATAAGCGAGAGGGAAAAAAAAAAAAATTAGGGCTTAGCTGTAGAAAGGGCTGTGTACACATGCATATTTGCAGTTTTTTCGACTTTCTCCATCTGGATTCACTCTGTCAGCCACAATGAGCTCACGCCTGCGTGTATTACACTGAGTCAACGCACACTATCTCCAGAAAACAGCCCTGAGAACGGCCAGAGAACACTTAAGCCTAACATTTACAATCACCTCAGTGTTAACCCAGCCACAGGGATTGGGCCCAATCCACTAAAACACCAACAGACTCTCTTCAAAGACTAACACAGTGCATATCGTATGACTACACTCAGGCAAAGCTCTTCTGGCTCAGGGCTGAGAGAGGTAGTGAGGCAGGGGAGAGAAATCATCCAGATCCTGGGCAGATGGAAGATTCACTATGTGACTGGACGTTTTTGAGTGAAGTATCTGATGCTGAAGTTCAAGTCTTTTTGGCCGTGTGCCTTCAAGATGTCCCGAATTCAAGCCAAAGAGGAAAATCAAGCACTGCTGGTCCTCAGGGCATTGTTTGAGAAACTGCAGTCAAGATGCTGCCCTCAGCACTGATCATCATGATCAGACAATGAGAAACATTCATCTACATTAGAAGACAGAGCAAAGTCAAAGCCTTCCAAGTAGCCAAACGTTTGAGTCACTGGTCTTTAATACATTCATACAAGTCATGACTAGTCATGAGAGATTGGTTCATGTCCAAAATTGTTTGTGGACACTCCTTCTAATGAAAGCATTCAGCTATTTGGCATAGATGTAGACACACTTTGTCTAGTCCCTGTAGAAAAGTACTGCTGATAGGACTGTACATGAACCTGTTGGCACCAGGTTACAAAGTACCCCAGCATCGGACTGTGGAGCAGTTTAACTTTTCTCCAACCAGTACTTTTGGGAAGAGTTGGTAGAGTTTGAGATGGTGGTGGTGATCATCCAGCATCCTTCTCACTGAAATCCCCACAGCAATGCTGTGAAATCTAGCAGAAAGGCTTCCCAACAGGTTGCAATCACATATTTAGTTTAGAATTCAGATGCACTGTTAAGATCACCGTTTTGAAATCTTATCTGAGCCAAAGCAATAGGGTTAGAGCTCCATGATATAAAATATCAGATCAAAAATGTAATTTTGACCTCAGTATCAAAAGTGACCAAACCTGAAAGTGTGTGTGTTACACCCTGATGAGTCACTTGCACCCAAGTCTGTCTGTGTGCAGTATTGCTGTATCTGGGGAAAAGGCAGTTAAGAGCATCTCCCTCTCTCATTATATACATACATACACACACTGCAAGGCCTTCTCTGCTGGCCTAAGAAATATCTGAATCACAAACTAATGTTAATTATATTTTGTCCATGAATACTTATTAAATAATTCCAAATGGTATGTCTGCTTCCTTTTATAGCTTTTCCAATGGTTGTGCGGTTTCCAGACATGCACTTTCATTTTAAAGCATTTAACCAATCACATTTCAGCCATCAATTGTTGCCAGGTAGGGTCAAAATCAAAGTAGTCTGCCTGGAGGCCCTCACAATTCATTCTGCAGGCTCTCTAACAAAATAAATGTCAATGAAACTGTTACTTCAACCAATCAGATTTTGAGTTGGTCTCACTAGGGCCCTCTAGCAGGCATCTGGCAACGTCACCGTACTCAGACCCGTTGATTGAAGCTAATGCTAGCTAGATTGATTATCCAATGTCAATAGGTAAGAACTTCTTGATGGAACTGAAGTGCACAGATAGTCTGTAAAACAGACTAATTACAAAATTTTTGAGGAAAGAGGAGGATCGATTTTGTTTACAAATAATCAGATTTTTTGGTGAGTAAAATGTTACTCTTTCCCTAAATAATATTGCAAGTTTATGAGTTTATTATTGTTTTTATGTGTCATGGCGGTAGCTGCAGTAAAGGAGACTTGTTTACCCCTGGTTTGTTTATTCAATACTGGCATTTATTAAGGCTACAGGAGTTATGTCTATGATGCAATGGTACTTTATACTGTATTTCTGCATATTAAATGTTTTTAAATTAAATTAGTTTATGAGGGGTAGATTAATTCAGACAAAGCATTACTGAAGGCCTCTGTGTGAAAGGCATGGTCCCCCACTGATGTATATACACACACGTCAAAGTACATAGTAAATGGGTCATTCTGTGACAAAATACCTAAATACAGGGTTCATATACCTTTTACAAGGTAAAATTCAAGCACTTTTCAAGCACTTTCCAGGCCCACTTTCAAGTTTTTCCAGCACCTTTAAATTAATGACAGTGATCTCAAAACTGCGATTCAGCGATAATCAAAATATCACAAAATTATTCTCGACACTTCACAGTGACTATGCTGAGAAAAATTATGGAATTATGGATTTATTGGTGTCAGTCTCAATTTAAATATCAATGTTCTTCACTGTATGTTTATCTTATTTGATTGAGCAGTTACTGTAGTATGTCAAATTTGGGTTGAAAGCATTTATACATATACTCAAAATTATTGTTTTGCTTTTTGTCACACTGCAAGAGATGGTTTTATGCTTATGTAAACACAACCAGAATTGTGTTTGGTAATAGCAGAAGGAGAAGAAATTAAAGCAAAACAAGTTTTATTATTCAAAATATATCACCTATCTGTAGATTTTGCTTGCTATCCAACTTGATTGGGTCAATAATGAAACTATGAAACAAAGGCTACAGAGGCTTGCAGGAGGCTACTTGTGGCTTTTTTCCTTGGCTTATCCATGGCTTGCATTTGTCATTTTCCAGCCAACACTCGTTAAAATGGCAACCTCCCGGCATATCGGTGTTGTTTTCGCTGACTGCGAGGGGACGAGGAACACACGAAAACTGACTGGCAGATAGCAGCCTTACACAAGCTACTAGCTAACGCAGCCTCCCGTCATGTTAATGCTGTTATCACCGGCTCACTGTCTGCGAGGGAACACAGCATAGACTGGAAGCTAACAGGTCTCAAACGAACTCCCTGAATCAGTTGGGAGTTGGCTCCCCTTCAAAGAGACGCTTTTCTTTATTTCACTCGCTCTTCCTTTCTTTATGCTATAGAATAATAAAGTTATTAAAAATTGTATTTAGCCGTATTTAAAAAAACACAGAAGTGGTAAAACTATGTTGCATCTGGGGGCAAAAAGAGCCGGTTCCTCATGAGCCAACTGCTCTTGGATTACGAGAAAGGACCGGAATTTGTTGCCACACATACGTGGAGGCGCGAGTGAAGCCTTTTATTATTTTACGCTCTGCAATTTTTTCTTAAAGCGAACTTTAGTCAGATAGTTATTTATTGTAAAGTAAATGCTGTTAGAATTTCAAGCATTTCAAGCACATTCTCCAAAATTCCAGCACTTTCCAGGCCTGGAAAACAGAACGTTAAAATTCAAGCATTTTCCAGGATTTCAAGCACCTGGTACGAACCCTGTAAATATATTAATACAATAATAAGTAATAATAATCATAATAAATGGCCCCCAGTGGCTCAGCGGACTAAGGCACCAACCCTACGATCAGAGGATCAAGAGCCAGGGACCAAGAACAAAATTGACAGTGCTCTCTTGGGTGAGGGTAGATGGCGCTCTTTACCAATCACTACTACCTTGCAACATCTGCTGGCTCAGGTGTCTTTTAGCTGATGTATCAGAGCTGAGGATCCTGTGCTTTCCTCAAAGTGTGTTCTCTGTCCAGCAACAAAATGATAAAAGCAGCAGCTGGAAAACTGTCAGACTTCACATGTGCTACTCTTCACTCTCCTAGAGTCAGGGATATTACAAGTGATTGGGAGAGCCCTAGTGGATGGGTTGGACGATTGGCCAATATACACTAGAGGGAAAATTTTATTTTAAAAAATAATAAATATATAAATAAATAAATAAAATCACAGAAAACTTTTTTTTAATTTTCATATAATTAAGGCATTAAATTAACACCTGAACATATTCTATTTTATCAGATCAGACATCTTGCAGTACACAGATCATTTAACCACAAACATCAAGAGTAATCCAACATTAAAGAAAAGCTCATCATGCTCCCGCATCTAAATTGTTTGGAATATAAAAAGAGTGGAAAATATCATTAAAAGTCTCTATGAAAAAAAAAATTACAATTTCCTGAGGTCATACGGAAAAACAACATTTGAACGTGCCTGGCAAGTATGACCCACCCCAGATTTTTTAAATTGATCAAAAAGAGATTTTAAAAAATTAGTTGCATCTCATTTGTGTCTATAGAGCTACTCATTTATATACAACAGGTTTAAGACAACATGATTTATATTTTACTTCCGTATTCCTTGCAGCTACGAAGCAAAAAAATCCCTTTTGGTTAAATAAAATGGCATAATTGTGCAACTAACTCGACCTCTTAGTACCAAAAAACTGACCACTATTACTATACAAGATTTTAAAAACCTCAAATCCAGTCCAGTGCAAATGCAACACATCTGTCTGCTATGCTTATGCAAATGTTAAGACACTTATTGCTATTCTATTAGATTCAATTTTTGCCTGTGACTGCACACAACGTAATTTGTCTGAAGTGGCAGGCAACCCCACAGGGAGCAGTTGGTGTTGGGTTAGGTGTCTTGCTCGAGGGCACTTCAGTCATGACCTGCCCGGATACCAAACTGGTAACCTTCTCGTCACAATACCTGATCCCTAACCACCAGACCACGGCTGCCCCCTCTTATATTCTAACTTGTCTAACGTATATCTCATACACACACACACACACACAAATATATTCACACGTATATATATGTATGCATGTACACGCACGTTTCAAAACGTATTTGGAATCAATATCCATCCAAAAGGTCTTCAACAGTAATGGTGACCAGTTACCAAATGAAGCACAGAACAGATTCACAAGTGCTTAAAAGGTAGGAATAATAATAGCCTTCTGCTCCTGGATTATAGCTTTATGAGCTCTGCAAAGTGAGAGGACTGGAGTAAAACAGTCCTATGCCTTTCCCCAGTCAATCTGAGCTGCACTGAACATAATGACAGTCTGCATTCAACCAAAACAATTCATCAAAACTGAGTGAACATGCTGAATCTAAAAGCTACAGACAAAACAAGCAGCAGTTGCTCACTTGCATAAATGTGGTAAACAAATCAAACACATTCAAAAGCAGAGGCCTACCCTAAACAGCATAAGTCAGCTACACTCTAACTTATGACAATGTAGGGTTATCAACTTCATATAAAAGCTGAACAACCAGGTCAACAGCAGAACCAAAACCTTTTCAGCATCTCCATCAACAGCCAGTGTCATTTCTACAAACAATGCATGAGCCTATATGCACACACACACACTTCAGGTATGGTCACTAATCCAGTTCAACATTGAAACTGGTCTTAAGACCCCCCCTAGTGGCAGCTTGCTCACATGCTATTTAAGATCTGTACAGGCCTCAGAGACCTACAGGAGAGTCTTCATAGTTTTGCACTTGAGGTGAGAAGAGATTAGCTTAGCGATTAGAGATTTCAATACTGCTCACTAAGCTTGAGTGATGTAAGTTTAAACAAACCTTTTTCTTACAGCTGTGAGATCTGTTGTATAACAGTGAGAGTAAACAATTCTAAAAAAACTACGCTTACACCCTTCTATCCCCTGTTCAGAGTGGATTAATTATACATAGGGGTACTAGGTTTTTTTATTTTTACAGGTGGAGCTCCTTTGTTATGTCTGGATCCTCAGCTTTGTTTGCCCTCCTCTACTAAAAATGGCCAAATTACTTGTTTTTAGCCAAACTCAGTGCTCATCTAATTGCAAATCTAATTTTACCACTTTGTCTCTCAGAGCACAGCCCCTATAATGTTTCATACATTTCTAAAGCACCAGCCATAAATATACGAGCTGTCATCATTTTAGTTTTATTAAAACTATTGGCCACAACGTAAAACACTTTCTGTACTAGGTCACTTCACGTAACTCCTACAGATTTGAATGTGTTACTTCAGTTCATGTTTGGCCATTTATAAACAATGTCAACACTTTTGCTCGAAAGAGCAGCGTGCAATATTTTATTTTTGTAGTTTGAAGATGTCTGGTGCTGATATTTACACAGCATGGACGTGTTGAGTCACGAACAAGTTCAAGAAAGATCCCACAAGCCTGAAAGTAAATCTTGCATTTAATTTTGAAATTTTAGAACACTTCACGTTCTGCTGACAAGCTTTATGGAGATACCAATTTCATTTATCCAGCAGGTCTTGGCACCTGCCCACACTGGCAAAAGTACCAATGTTTGGTTTAATAACAGCATCACTGTGCTTGAGAGAACAGAATCTATGAGATATTGTCAAGCAGTAACAAATTATTTAAAAAAATCATTGATTTCCGAATTTTTTTTTTAGATTATGTCTCTCACAGTGGACATGCACCTAAGATGAACATTTCAGGCCCCTCCATGATTTCTAAGTGGGGTTCAAATACTTATTTTCCTCACTGTATGTATTAAAATGTTTTTGAATTTTCTTATATATTCTAACATTCTGAGATACTGACTTCTGGGTTTTCATTGGCTGTAGCCCATAATCATTAAAAGAAATAAACACTTGAAATAGACATTGTGTTTAATGAATCTAATGTTTCAAGTTGAATTACTGAAATAAATTAACCGAGTACATCTTTAGATGCACCTGTATGTTGAAAATCAGTCTCAGCTCTGCATATGCAATAATCAAAGACAGCCTTTGGTTTCAAAAAGTTTATGCGAGATTGGTACAAAAACTCATGGAAAAGCACAAATGAGTTTGGACATCTGCAAACAAAATTGAGATACTTTACGGTGAAAGCTTAAGAATAATCTAATTAACTAGTTAAGAGATGGATTCATCGCTACAAGTCCAAGTGAACCGAGTATATAACCAAAACCTACTCAATTGTCTACCATAAAAGGTTGAAAATTGACATTTTAATGGAATTCATGATGTACAAGAAACAGCCATACACTACTGCCCAGACTATAGTCACTCTTCAAGAACTTTATTTGAAGTGATTAGGCCTCCCTATAGTCTTGATTTCACCCCAATCACACTATGACCTCTTTGGTCCCCTGACAGAAGCCATAAGAGAACAGATACATGTCTGACTTGAAGACAGTGGTGCACTCTGAGGGAATACTAACGCTTTGTAATAGATGGGCAAAAGATACTAAAAAGCCGAATATGTAAAAAGGGGGGGGGATCTTTTCTGAAGAGTAAAAATTCATCCAGAATGCTGAGCATTTTTTTACTTCTTAATTTTAACTCGTACACAGTAGGAACACTACCATAGATTGTGCAATGTCAATGGCTGCATACCCAAAGCTAGGCTACAGTCCAAGAGTGCCCCATGATCTTAAGGATCCTATGAAGGCTCATATGACAAAATGGTCTACTAAGGCCATGTTCCACATCAGAAAGGAAATGCAGTTAGGATGTTCGATCTAAAACTTCTGTTGCCACCAAATTTCTTTAAACCAGCTTATGGGGGTTCTTTGTAAAGATTAACCTTATGAATCTAAATGAATAAGCTGTGCTCAATTTCTCCATTTGGAGCAACAGTCTATAAATGCAGCCTAGCTTTTGGACCACCACTGATGTAGGTCTGAAAGTGTTACATTTTTGATTGCTAGGCGACTTCTGTGCACAAGTATGATACTAAGCTGTACAAGACTGCACAACCCAAAGCAACATACATGTGGTCCATGCATCACATGTCCCTAGACATCATTTCAAACTAACAGCTTTGTAGTTTGTAACTGGGGTGGCATGATTTTATAAAATTAAAATGATCACAATACATGATGCACATTTACCAGCCCAAGGCTACTGGTCACATTTGCCGTTTATGAATATCTGCCTGCTGTTCAGTCACTTACAGCCACCCAGCTAGAAAAAAAAATATAGAAGCACACGGCCAGCATTCATTTGCTTGCTTTATTTTCAAATAAGAACAAGAAAGAAAAAGTCAAATGCTCCACAGCAGTTAAAGTTGAAAAACAGACCCACTGAGAACAAGTGAACAAACGGCTCAATTTAATTTACATTTATTTATAACTAAGTGCAGTTTGTTTTCACCCAGAGTCAGCCAAGGTAATCAAACTTCTGCTGGTTTAGCACCAATTTGATCCAAAGGGCACTTTCTGCAGCAGTTGCATTAGGCCAGTGCAGGGAAATCCTTTGGGTCATCTGGGTTTGGAGCCTGAGGGAATAAAAGTCTCACTCAGCTATGGTGCATTGCACCAATTCTCAGCTTAAACATCCACTAAACAGCATTTTAAAATATTCAAGCACTCAAACATGCAATGTGGTTTTAAACGCAATGCTACACTGCTTAAATGTCACATTTGCATCCCCAAATCAATTCACAAGAGCAAATAAAGCAAGACTTTTGCATTGCTTCATTATCAGTCAATCACTTTTTCCTTTAAATGCTGGACAGGCTACATTTCAGCGTGAACTAGCCTATCTCCTGTTTTTGCTATTTAACGACAGATTGCTAAAACAGAACTCAATAGCAGACAAAGGCCAAATGGAAGTCAGTACTTTTTACTGCCAAAAATTTGCAATATTAATAATATGTATTATTATTATTATTGTTATTATTATTATTGTTATCATCAACAATTAATATAGGCTTAACATTTTAGCCTAAACATTCTAAAAACCTTCTAAATCCAATTAAAATCAAGCCAAAGGACAAAAGGAATAGCTCAGCCATAAATGGCTTAATTTGCAGTATATATTGACCCCATGAATAATGTTTCAAAATGCCAAAAAAGGTTGCGGTGGTGAGATCAACACATTGAGGCTGGGTTGCCCTGGATTACACCAACTATTATACAGTCATGGCCAGAAGTTTTGAGAATGACACAAATATATTTTCACATGATTTGCTGCCCTCTGGTTTTTATGTGTGTTTGTCAGATGTTTTTATCACATACAGAAATATAATTGCAATCATATTATGAGTAACAAAAGCTTTTATT
>BRDA01088065.1:0-33972 GCA_036984385.1 Crenuchus spilurus
AAGAACATATTTTTCCCTTAAAATGATACATTCTCTCAGTTTAAACTTTTGATCTGTGATTTGTGTTCTATTCTGAATGAAATATTAGATGTTGGTACCTCTACATCATTGCATTCAGTTTTTATTCACAATTTGTTTAGTGTCCCAACTTTTTTGGAATCTGGTTTGTACAATACTGTTATTGTGTGTTAAAAAACAACAACATAGCAATGAGAAACTAAGTAACGTTTTATCAGGAAATAAGAAAGTTATTACATGTGCAGATGATGAATTACAAAATATTTCCACTAAATGTGAAACGTCAAACATTCTCAGCAAAACATGTTACAAACAGAGCTGCTCTTATCCAATCTAGTTATGCTTGTGTCATCTCAGCCAACATTAGCTTAATGTCATACAAATAAAATCCAAACTTTACCTGTAAGTGATGTCAGGACAATCCCTTTTACTGCTAGTAAACTGTAAACTGATCTCAGGTGATCACTGTGGAGTCCAAAGGCTTTTTTGTTGGGGAGAGTGAGAGGCTGAGACAAATAATTAAAAATCCTTCCAGTTTTGATGTAGTGCATATACCTCAGCATAAGAGGGTGAGTTTCCTCAGTCTTTACAAATGCCTTATCTTTAACTACGTCGCAGTTTGTATTGTTTTAAATTATACATTTTGTGTATCATTATTTTTTTGTGTTATGTTTTTTTGTGTGTTCTGTTTTTTTTTATTGTGCATCATTTACACTCATCCCGCCTACTGATTTATGCTGTTATGTATGTGTAATGTGTTTTGATGATGTACCAAACTGCCCTGTATATCTTACTGTAGTCCATCAATTAGTAAACTCCACCATGGAAAACTCAGCTGTAACTATGCTAATATACAAAGTTATGGATACAGGGATCTTTAACTGTGATTAATCACACTTGACTACTCAATTTAGTGTGATTGTGACCACAATCAACTTAATCTTGCTGGACTCCTCTGTGTAATGTAATTTATCACAATGAATTACTTGGTATAATGTATTTAATAGTACATGACTGCTCAATGTTATATGATTAATGGTGATTAAATGTATAATCATGGTATATTATGATTATTATGATTAATTGGTCAGGAAATGTTTAGTTGCTCAGTGTAATGTGATTTCCAATTAAATATCATTTGACAGCACTAGTTAATAGTTATTATTTTCTGATGACAGTTAGACCTCAATAGTCTCTTTCTTTGATGTGTTTTCTTTAGGATTGCCTGCATGAGGGTTCTTTTCAACTGGATTCTCCACTGTAAGACACAGACGGAACGTGAAAAGGATGGAAACAATCAGCCACTATTACGGAAGAAGTTGCTGTACTTAGAGTAGTGCGTCTTTTGTATTTGTACATAGTTGTGAACTTTACCTCTGTGTCTATTTATGCTTCTCCACATATCTCACTTGTAGTCGATCAGCCAAGACCGTATTTGTAGTGATTCTTTAGTTTAGAACTGGAAATGTGAGGCTAACACACTAGAACTCACTAGAAGAGTAGTCACCTAAGTAGCCCAGTCATTTCTGTAAAAATATTTATAAAAATTGCAGTTAGATCTGTCTGCCTGTAACAGTGAGGTTTTTCATTTTAAGCTCATAGGAAGTCCTGCTGTGTCCTAAAACACATCCACTAGTCAGAGAGCATTATTGATTGAGGTTAACTGCATTATTTAGGTGACTATTGAATTCTGGTGTTTGTTTGCAATGTTAGCCATGCAGTTCTGATCTAAACAAGCAACATTTGGGCTCCACACATGATCATCTGCATTGGATATAAATGTGAACCTCTCCTTTGAAAGGTGTGGTAGTGATGATTCAGTTCTTTGTTCTACATTTTTCTTTTTGACTACATTCAGGATTTTTTGATGTCCTCTGTAAGCTAACTGTGTTATACCTACTAACCTGGTTTGATTTTGATTTCTTGTGTTGCAGTGGAGTGGTGATGTTTGAATACTTATACTTGAGGAAAATGCACTAAACACAGTTATATTATTAGCAGCTGAGAATAGTCATTACAATGAGATCTGAAAGCCAGAATGCAAGATCTGTAATTTTGACAAACTGCTTGTAGACACTTTATTTGCAGCTACTGCTCAGTCGGCGGCGTTTGACTTGGGAATTGGAGTTAAGATGGCCTCATTATTAACAAGCAATGTGCCTGAATGCGTTACACTGAAAGAAATGTGAACTAATATTGTTGTGAAGAGGAGTGTTTGTGTGTGCTGTGTTTTGGTCCAGAACTTCCACCTGATTTCAAAACTAAATACAAAACAAGTGTGTTCTTACACAAATGGCTCTGAATTCTTTTTACATTACTGTAAAAAACTTATTGGTTGGCTATTAATTATTGGTCAGTTGTTGGTCAATTATAAGTCATGATTATTACAGTTATTTGTCAGCTGTTCAATTTTTAGCTCGTTTGTCTGTTATTAGAGTTAATGTTCAGTTATTAGTTAATGGTTAGTTAACCAGTTATTAATCAGGGTTTGGTCAGTGTGTATGTAGACTGCACACAAAGTCAATAGATTTATAGTCTTAGCTTCTAAATAATCAATAACTCATGTATAATTAAAATGTTTTATAATTTTAACCTTCATTAGTCTTCTCTGTCACCTGAACTCCAGTGGTCATTTGTATTCTATGGCGACATCTCACACTGAGAGTTAATGTATATGTTAGTGTAAGCCGGTAAGTGGGCGGAGCGGCGCATGCGCACTTACCTGCACTGATGACTCCAGTTACGAATTCTTTAATGATTCAGTGAGTCATTGATTCTCAGGGTCAAGTGGTTTTTTTTGTTTGTTTTTAAGTTCACTATAAATACATACAGCTGTGTAAACAACGAAGAGAGCACTCCGCATTTCCTGCCCAGTGTCCGGACATGAACGCCACTGGAAACTTATTCAATGTGTTCAAGAGAAACGGCCGTAAATCATCAAAGCCCAGCTGAACATAAGATCATTTGAAGATTTGTTTTATTATATGTTCTGTCATATATTTCTGTGAACTATAAACTGTAACATATTTCAAGCCTTATTTGTTTTACTGTTGATTGTCTCATGAGTTGGCTGGCCAATCAAGTACAGTAATATGGTAAATTGTAGGTAGTCCTTTGGTAGTCAGTTTTGGCACTGTGGTATTATTTGCTGGAAAAGAAAATCTCCGCATCTCCATTAAGTTTGTCAGCAGATAGGAGCATGAAGTGCTCTAAAATGTCCTGATAGGCAGCTGTGTTGACGTTGGTCTTGATATAACACAGTGGTACAACACCAGCACGACTCCCCAAACCATCACAGAAACTTCATGGACTTCAGAGACCTTGACTCTGACTCTCCACTCGTCCTCCAGACTCTAGGAGGTTGATTTACAAATAAAATGCAACATTTACTTACTTTCACTTGAAAGACTCTGCACCACTGAACAACAGTCCAGTTTTTTTCTCCTTAGTCTAAGTAAGAGGTTTGTGATGTTGTCTCTGGTTCAGTAATGTTGATATTACAGTATTTATACTGTATGAATAGTAATTTACATGACTATATGTCTGGTTGTTATGAATTATAGTCCATACGGATCAACACTAAAACAAAAACAAGATTCGACATCTGTCAATTTATGTTTAATGAATATTAAATATATTAAACTTTACCATTTATGTTAAAAACTCACCAAACTCACCAAATGTTGAGCAAAACTAACCTTTTCACGATGTTCTTAAAGAGAACGTTTTTTTACTGGAGGCACATTTCCTTGGCTGAACGTGAACTGTTCACAGATTCGGCTCAGTTGAAACGATTCACTGAAGAGTCGGACGCGCGTGCGGCGACGTCACGTACACCGAGCGTCTCGAGCCACAGCTGCCGGTTGGGAGCTGTGGAAGGTGCGGCAGAGAAGACCTACAGGACTGCTTTAAACAGCACAGTAAATCATCAGAGAAGGACAAAGGACACAAACCGAGTCTTCGCGTGGGTGAGGAGTTTTACACTCTGTTCTTTACGGGTTCACGTGAATCTGTAACGGCTAAATGTGAGAGGCAGTAACGAGGCTTATGTTGAGTTCTTATTGTAATTGTCCGTTCCACCTTAAATAGCGCAGCAGTTACAATAGTGTGACGGACGCGTCAGAAAGGAACTGCCGTGTTGTTTAAGGTGGAATGGAAATTTTAGGAATGGAATGGATTTTTTCCAGCTTCATTTGAACTTTCTGTCATCCTGTTTCAGGATCTACAAACAGGAAGAGACCAAAATGCCATCAGGTTGTGAGGAGAAAAATGGAGAAAAGTGTGAAAGGTAGGCAGTGCAAAAGAGCAAAGCACTATTCGTCGTTATCTGCAGTCTGGACATAAGAGGTTATTATTTTCAAGCGAATAATAGGAAATAGTCATTTCCTGACCTGAGGTCACCGTGCTTCACATTTCCTTTATTATGCAATGAAGGTGTAGACTCATCATAAGTTTACAATGAAAGCTGCTTATATCAGTACTTCAGTTGTCGTGCTCGGTCTTTGTTATTTAGAAGTTATATCATACCTCCTGAAATGTAAATTTCTTAGTTTGTAAAGCTGCAATATAAAATGCTGCAATGAAATGTTGTGCTTTAAGATAAGATAAGATAAGATAATCCTTTATTAGTCCCACAGTTGGGAAATTCAAAGTGTTACAGCAGTAAAGGCACAGTGAAGTATTCAGTAATAGAAAGAGGTGTTAAAAGAGGCTGTTAGTGATTACTATAAACAAAAGTAAAACAAAAAATAATAAACTTACAACTAAATGTACATGACTGTTGTACATGAGATATTCACATAATGCTGTATAAATATCACAGTATTGTAATTAATATTTGTATACATATATTTAAAAATATTCCATCCGACATTAACATCAGTGAAGCTATAAGTGGTCTACTAGGAGTGCAGTGTTGGTTGTAAAGTCTAACCACAGCAGGAAGGAAGGACCTACCTTCACATTTGAGGCATTTAGCAGACATTCTTATCCAGAGTGACTTACATTTGGGGGTTAAGTGCTTTACTCAATGACACTTCAGTCATAACCTGCCTGTGGATCGAACCGGCAACCTTTTGGTCACAATACCAGATCTTTAACCACCAGGCCACGGCTGCCCTCAAGCACTTTAGGTAAAGCAGCCGAACACTGAAGCATGTATGAATGAGTATTTAGAACTAAATTTCTAAAAAGCGTTCATTTGCACTACATTTTTTTAGATTCCATTTCAGGCTGACATCTTAGAGTCTAGCAGGCAGTTTTTTTTTAATTTCTTAGATTAAAAATTTTCAGATTATAAATCTTGGCCAGGAGGATTTCATGTCCTTGCTCACATTCTGTCATTGACTGCTTTTCCTGCTAGTACTCCAGATGTCAGTTTAAAAACTGAATCTAAAAAAAAAAAACAATTTGTAGAGAAATCTTTTTAGAAATTCAGTTTCAGACCTTCATACCAGTTGTATGTCTTTAAGCTGGAAATTCAAGTTCACTTTTAGATTGCTCAGTTTCAGTTTCAGTTCAGAAGTTCAGCTTCAGGTCAGAATTCAGAAGAACATTTAAATGAAGATTTTCTGCATTCAGATTCAGACTTGAAATACATTTTTAGCTATTTTTCTTTTCTCATTCATTCAGTAGGTCCATATATGTCAACAATCCCCATTTGGAGTCAATGAAAGAAGACATTCTATACCATTTTAACCTGGGCACAGGCACCCACGACTTACCTGCCAAGTTTGGGGATGTCAAGGTACATTCTATGGTATATATATCACATAGACATGCATTAAAATATAGCATTATTTTTTATGTTACCTCAGTCTGTCATTTTTTTAATCATGTCCTGTTACCAGTAATTCTACATGAATTTCTACAAAAAATGTCTATAAGAATCCTATGCTGTAGTTTACTATCAGGTACTATATAAGTATATACTGTATATACAAGTACTACAAGAATTATGATTATTATGGACAATTTCTATAGTTGACTAAAGGATGGACTCTCAAAAAGACACTTCAAGTTCTGCTTACTAAAGAAAATATAGAATGATGAGAAGGCATAAATAAATGGTTATTTGCATTATGTATTAGTGGTTTATATTGATTAAAAAGCATATCATGGAAAAGCACATTTTAAAAGAAAACAGTCTGATGTACAATATAAATACTGTTAAAGATCTGAAATTCAGCTCAGTCTCAAGTCTGTTTAATTACAGAAACAGCTTTTATGGATTCATTGTTGTCAGGATGTCACAGAAACCAACACATATAACGGCCTATTTGGCCTATAAGAGTTTACCCCCCGCCTTCACACCGAAGTATTTTGGAATTAACTGCTTCCAGAATGAGGCACCATGCAGAGCAGCCAATTAGAACAAAGCTCTTTTGCATATATTTGCATACAGACTTATATGTACATGAAGGTATTGGGAAAATCAGATGACCTAAATGTTTGCATCATGTCTGAACTGTATTTTTTGATTTTCTTGTAGTTTGTGTGCGTTGGAGGAAGTCCTTGGAGGATGAAATCATTTATTGAGTATATCGCTGGAGAGCTGGGCCTAGCTGACTCTAACGCAGAATACCCAAACATCTGTGAGGGCACTGACCGCTATGCCATGTATAAAATAGGACCTGTACTGTCTGTTAGCGTAAGTCATCAACATGCAGTCATCTGGACACAACATTTCTTCATGTTCCTAGTGTCCTTGTGATTGTGATAATCCTGTGAAGATGTACAGACTACAGTCCTTTATACATTTATCATGCCAGATCATGGTTACAGTATTTTAGCCTTGCTTTTTCAGTCTACAGCAGATAAGATCATGCATCCTGCTTACAGCAGTTTAGCTCCTCCCATTCAGTCTACAACACTTTAGTCCCCTGTTTAAAGGTCAGGTTTTTGTGATTTAAAAAAAAAAAAAAAACGGACCAAGAGGATTCATTTCAGAACTTTTTCACCTTTAATGTCACCAATAATCTGTAGAATTACAATGTAAAATAAACTGAAATCATATAGGGTAGAAAAATAAAAATAAAACCTAAAATAATGTGGTTGCACAAACATGGACATCCTGAAAGTAATACAGTGGAACCCCGTGTTTAGTTATTATCACGTTTGAAAGTGCCTGATGATAACTAAAAAGAACGATAGCTGAAGTCATATTTCCCCATAAGAAATAATATAAATCCAATTCCATTCCGGGGGCTAGGCGCTGTCGCTTTAGTGTGATGTGTTTTAGTTTGTTTTGAGCATTATTATTTGGGTGCTTCTCGAGACTTTTTTTTTTTTTTTTGTGAAGCTCTTTAGCTTGTCTGCTCTGTGCTTGGTTCCAAGTCTGGGTATGGTCCCGTGACAACTCTTACCATTACTGAAGACTTTTCTTGGCATATGGAAAGGTGTCCAGAGAGGTCTGTTTCTGGTGCACTTTATAAACAAGCATAAAAAACAATGGAAATGTTTTGGATGAACGCACGGCACGTTCATCCAAACAAAGCCAAAGCCAGAAGGAATGACACCAGCGTGGGTGGATACTTTGTTTTCATGAAATTAGCAACGAGTCACATGGGCAAGCTGCTGAAAACTGGGCAGATGAACAATAACTGGGACAAACTTTTCCAGAAAAAAGCTGACGATAACTGAAGTGTACGATAACCAAGGCAAAAGATAACCGAGGTTCTACTGTAGTTTGTTGAAGTGTCCTTTGAATTTATGACAACATTCAGATTTTGGGTAGGAGTCTATCAGCATGGCACATTTTAACTTCGCAATCTTTGCCCACTCTTCCTTGCAAAAGGAGAGCGCAGCTCTTGTGTACTTGTCTTCAGGTCAACCCACAGATTTTGAATTGGATTCAGTTCTGGGCTCTGGGAGTATCATTCCTTAATTTGAATCTTCTTCTGGTGAAGACATTCTTTTGTTAATGTGGAGGTCTGCTTTGGGTCATTGTGCTAAAAGGTGAAATTGCTCTTCATCTTTATCTTTTTGCAGAGGCCTGAAGGTTTTGTACCAACATTGACTGATGTATTTGGAACTGTTCAGAATTCCCTCCTCCTTCACTAAAGCTCCAGTACCATCTGTAAAACAGTTCCATCTGTAAAACAGCCTCAAAGCATAATGCTACCTCCACCATGCTTCACTGTGGGTGCGGTGTTATTTCTTGATGCACAGTGTTAACTTGCACTAAACATACCTTTTAGAATTATAGCTTATAGTTAATGTCACTGTTGTGGCAAATTTTATCCACTTATTGATGACAGTCTACACTGTGTTCCATGGCATATCTAATGTCTTAGGAATATTTTGTCCCCTTCTCTTGACAGATGTCTTTCAACAATGAAATCCCTTTGATGGTTTATAAGCTCTTTGTGGATGATGGTTATTGCTGTAAGGTGCAACTGATATATATATATATATATATATATATATATAATGGAAATCCAATTAGAACAGTTGAACTTTATCAATTTAATGATGGCAGTTATGTACTAACTATTGTTTAACATGAATCTAAATGTGATTAGTTAATTCCGAACCAGCCACAAATGGAAAAAGTTCTGAAATGATTCATCTTTGGCTGATTTTGATCTGATGTTGTTTTTTTTTTTAACTAATATACACTAACAAGATTACCTATAATATAAATATAATGCAGACCTGGAATACATGTTAAGTATGAGAATTAATATAGTACAATTGGCAAACATGTCTCTTATGTAGCTTTATGTTAGTACCTACTCCAAAATGTATACTTCACGTCTGTACAACCCCTCGCCTCAATCTTGTATTTAACTATCTAACTCTCATCACTCCACCCTGTGCCCCTAATTTTCTCCCCAATGTATTTTATTGACCAGTTACCCTGCCCCTTGTATCAACTCTTTCCATCACTATCACATATAATGTCCCTGACTCTCTTGGGAGGGGGAAGACGAGCACAGGCCTCCTCCGATAACAGTGACATCAAGCCCCCTTTTTTCCATACATCGCCGCCAGGCTGCTAGCTCACTTGGAGGAAAGTGCAGGGCCCCAGTTCTGATGGATCGCCTGGCAGACACCCGTGTCATTTGACATTGTTTATACTGCTAGGAAAAGAGTGTGCCATCTTGTCCACCTGAAAAGAGAGCACGGCCAATTCTGCTCTCTCGAGGTCCCGGCTGTCGACGGCAAGCAGCATGATCGTGATTTGAACTCGCGATCCTCGGATCACAGTGATAGCACCTTAGTCTGGTGAGGGTCCTCAGGGGGGACCGCCCCCAAGAGAAGTGATTTTTTCAGTTAATAGACTGTTTTTATGTGTTTGTGTTATTCCCTAAATCTACTGATTTAGTGGAAGATAATACACTAACATGCTTTAACATGCATGCTAATTTGATTCAGATGTGCTAATAATGTATAATCAGGCTATTTAAATGTCTTATCCTGTAAAACTGCATCACAAATCTAAATTCTGCTGTAACTCTGCTGCATTGCTAGTGTTTACTGCTAACTTCCGGGAACTATTGAGATGCTCCATGATCCACCATTGTTAAAAATGAACCATTGGACAGAAAGGAGTTGTCACGTCTCTTCAAATGGCTTTGGCACCACCATTCAGTCAACAGCTGTTTAGCTCCACCCATTTGGCCTACAGTAGTTTAGTAATAAAGACATATGTAGACTATGAACTCCTTAAGACTGCAGAAATTGCTGTGTGACTTTATGACTGTTTAGTCACTGCATGTAAAGATCTTCTTCATTGTAATGTTTAACATGTATGAATGTGTGTGTTTTAGCATGGCATGGGCATCCCCTCAATCTCTATAATGTTACACGAGCTCATCAAACTGCTCTACCATGCACACTGCACTGATGTGACTGTAGTGCGTATTGGAACCTCGGGAGGACTAGGTACAACTTAATACATCTGATAACAAAGCATTAATGATACCGCACATTTTAAAAGGCAGCGATAACCATGCTGTTTCTAATTTGAATAATTTTGCTAATGATTGTGACTGACTAACATGTTTGTAAAAAGTGTAACAGAGCCTTTAGCTTCACACATTGAAGAACAGAAAAGTGAAATGTTTGTATTTACACATTTTTCCATTTACATTTGATGTAGTCAAGATTTAACTTCTTTGCTTTAGAACGGAAGTTCCAAAGTTAACATGGCAACCACTGGGACTCAGTAGTCAGATCAAATAGCCATTTCTAATGTTTCTGTTCAAATACAACACAGCTTTTAATCCAGATTTACTAATGGACTAGTGGATGTGGTTTAGTCATAGTCATATTATGGCTCACAGTGAGCTTTAAGACATAACCAAAACATTTGAAGCGTAGTGTTGCATCAGCCATCGTTGAGCAGGAAATGCTGAGCTGTTCTTTAATGTAAACCCCCCCCCCCCTTACTGCGGAGCATCACAGGCCCCCTCTGATGCATGTGAAGACAAGCTTAGCCTTTTTCAAGCTACTGCCAAAACATCACGGCTGGGCAGCCAAAACGCACGAAGGAAAGAGAGAGCACGGCCAGTTTTTGCTCTCTCAGGCCCCGGCTGTCGATGGCGAGAAACATGATCGTGGATTAGAACTTGTGATCCTCAGATCATAGTGACAAGGCCTTAGTCCCCTGAGCCACTCAGGGCCCTGATGTGTTTCAATGACGATGAGAATCATAAATATGCAGGAATCAAGATCAGTCTTCTAATAGCCCTGCTGCTCCCGGAGGCTTCTGCTGGCACTGATGTGGGTTTTATTCACTTTAATGGCTTGCAGTAAGTCATGCTGTCCTAAACCACATCCAATAGTCATCATGAAGATATCAGTGTAGTATAACAAGTTCTTGTTTTGCTGAAAACAGTCAGTTTTGGCCTGATATTGATTTGAAATTCATGATGTGAAATTTCCATCCCTTCACAAAATGGACTCTCTCTGTCGGTTACACATTATTGATCAGCATTCCATTACTTCCTGTTAGGACACACATATGGTATTGATCCTGTTCTTTGGGAGCAGATGTGTAAAATCAATTAAAATTGGACTGCAGGTTGAATGCCCTTTCTGAAGGCATGATCTGTCCTGCTTTGTTGTTTTAAATCTCAGGTTTGCAGCCAGGCACAGTTGTGGTCACTAAGCAGTCGGTGGATGCAACATTCCTGCCCCGGATTGAGCAAGTGGTTCTGGGTAAGCCGGTGGTGAGGAGCACTGAACTGGATGAAGATTTAGCAGAGGAGCTGCTGCAGTGTGGAAAAGAGCTATCCGAGTTTGAGACTGTCATTGGGAACACAATGTGCACACTGGACTTCTACGAAGGTATATTATTATTATTATTATTATTATTATTATTGTAGTAGTATTATAGATCTTTTGCCACCAGAGGTGTATTCCACAAAGCAGGCTTTCTCAGTTTAACCAGGTACCCTAAACCCAAAGTCAAACCAATCTGATGGGAAAAGAGCAGCAGGGCATTTCTTCTGGACAATCCTTGGGCTTAAGCTGCTTTGTGGAATTCCCTGAATGATATACTGGGTATGAATAAATTCATTGAAGGGCAGGGTGTTATGACGGTATTCAGATAAATAACTGAAATAATAATTTTTGCCATTTTCTTCCTTTACCAGTGTGGTAGTCGCCAATTAACCCATCCCATCTACTAGGGCGCTCTCCCCATCACTTTGCATTGTCTTTGAATCTAGGAAGGTGAAGACATGCACAAGCCTCCTCCGTTGCGTGTGATGCAGCCACCACCTCTATTCAAACTACTGCTTGATACACGTCACTGGGGACGCACTAGTGCACTAGTTTCAAATGGACCAATCAGTAGACGCCCGAGCCAGGGGACATTGCAATGTGTGAGTGATGGGGAGAGAGAGAGCGCCATCTACCCGCCTAGAGTGAGCACTGACAATTTTGCTCTCTGTGGGCCCGGCTGTTGATGGCAAACAGCATGACCGGGATTTGAACTCACAATCCTCTGGTCATAGTGTCAGCGTCTTAGCCTGCTGAGCCACTCGGGGCTGAAATAATGATTTGAAACACTAGTCAAATCTGTTGCTATATTCTGTCAGTATTGTTATGTGTTGTTGTGTATAATTATGTCTTGTTGCATGTTACTGCTGTTGTGTATTATTGTAAGGACTGTACTATATCACAGATTTCACTGATTTTATAGAAGGCATTAAATATAACGTATAATTTATGGAAAAAAATGTTTTACAATGTCTCGCAGAGCAAAGATGCATATTATGAATAGTGGCAGTACTAGGGCCTATTCACGAGGCTATAGCCCTGGGTCTTTTCTCAGTAGCCCCGGGTCTTATATCCAACCCAGAACCAATTGACCATCAACTGCATTGCATTCACACACACCCCCTCCGACCCTCTGAATGAAACTCTTCTCACGCACCCCCACCCCCCAGACGGACAAAATTCATGCACATGCACACCTCTCCGGTACTGGGGTCTTGAGCCACGGGTATCAAAACTTCCTACGAACGCCCCTGATTACGAGTGCAGTTTTGTTCTCTTCAAACAGTATCTGGACCAATTTAATTTGGTAATACTTACAAAACTTTATAGCAATCACCAAAATACAACCAACATAACGTCACACTTATTTTCACAGCCAGTGGGTGAAAATCTGCCAGTCCATAGGTTGGAATCACCCCACTTGCCCAGGGAAACGTCATTATCTGTGGGTGAAGATCTCTCTCGGAAAACCTAGCAGCATCATATTTCAGCAAGACATAACTCACTCAGCCTGAAAAAATAGTGCATTAGTTCAGCTTTGGTGTCAAAAAAGCACCCACTCTTTTTTTTTACCCGGCATGGTTAAATGAATCCAAATCATGAAATAATATTTGCACACTGTGTATAGAATCTACACTTAAAGTACGTAAATTTTCTTATACTGCATTTCACAGTTAAAGATCTATTTCATGGGAAAAGGCTCATTTCACAGTTTGTCCCAGTCCCACTTATTTTGTTTTGATGATGTTGTTGTTTAGGTCAGGCTCGTTTGGATGGAGCGTTCTGTTCCTACACTGAAGAGGATAAACAGAACTATCTGAGTGAAGCATATGCGGCAGGGGTCCGCAACATTGAGATGGAATCATCTGTTTTCGCTGCAATGTGTAAACTCAGTAATTTACGAGGTAAAGTCTGTTTGACATGCTGATTATTACAACTTCTACTGATTATGCTCTTAATCTGTGCATTAGGAGTATGCTTAACTAAGAATTTATGGACTCAAATATGATTGGTCGACTGATTGTCAACTGATCATCTCTAACAAACAAAACTTAGCGCAGCCACTTTAATAACAATACATCACCAAAACCTTTCTCAAACCCCATCCAGATCTGAATTAAAGCCTCGGAGACGAGTGAAATGTGGTTTTAGAGTTTGTTTTTGTTAGTATGACCCTCTCTGCCCACTTATGTTTATGCTGCTCATGTGAAAGATCAGAGCTCAGAACAGCTTATTTGGTAAAGTAACCATAGCCCAGCTAACTCCAGTCCATCAGTTATCACACCAACATAGCAGTAGTGAGTATAACTGCAAAAATGGTTTAAAAATCAAGAATAATAAACTCTCAAAAGCACTCCTCAGCTAAACTGCAGCTTCATTGCCTGAATGCCAAGGATGGAGGTTGTTGTCTTCTTGGGGATGAGCTTCACCTTTCCTCTGCCTTGTGTTGGAAATACATGGTGGTTGCTTATTTACTTGTTGCCACATGAAAAGCCCCTTAATTCTATTTGAAACAGATCAATTACATCAAAAAATAAGCTCAGTGGCACCAAGAAAATAGTGTCTTTATCACTTTACCAAAACCCCACCAGTACAAGCGTGAGTATTATTAGTAGTACAAGCATGAGCGTGATATATTCAAAACTCTTTATGAGACTCTTTTCAGAGTCTTTATGAAAGATGTTCCATTTAGTTTTCTGTAATACACTTGTTGTACATTCCCCAAGTTTATAGTCTACATTCTGGATGTTTTATTATATCCAGACATGTCATGATATCAGTTAGTATCAGACTGATGTATGGTTCTCTTCACTATGTCTGAATATGAACTATGTTTGCTCAACATGCTAAACCAAACACTCCACTGAAAGAGTGCAGATTAGCCTGTACTGTTCAGAAACAGAGGTATAGGACGTGGGTAGTATATTGGAAACAAAAAATAAAACGGTGTGCATTGCTTTTAGGAATATAATCATGTATGTGGTCTAAGTGAAGACCATCTTTGCCAATTATCCAGTACATTGTTCTCCATGTAGGTACTGAATAATAGTCTTTACAGTCTTAGAATAAAAGGTAATAGACGGTCACTGGGACAGCCTTTTCTGTCAGTGGGGTAGTGTTCTGTCTTCAGTTCATTTAAGTTTGTGAACATAACTGTATCAGATTGTGTTATGTTGCTCCTTTCTACTGGAAAAGTCAAAGTCACTCTTTTAGGATTGATTGTTGTACCTTAAAGACTACAATGGACCTTTTAAGTTGACATTTAAATGGAACTTGCTCGGATAAAGAAACATTAACAAAACATGAATACTGACTGTGTCTGAACAGTCTTACTCTGTTAATAAATATTGTGTGTTTTGTGTTTTTCCAGCGGCTGTGGTCTGCGTGACGCTTTTGGACCGACAGAAAGGAGATCAGCTGACCAACTCTCACGACATCCTGCATAGTTACCAGCAGCGTCCACAGATGCTAGTGGGTCATTACATTAAAAAGAAGCTCAATGCTTCCAAGAAGAAATAAAACTGAACTTCTACACTGAACTCAGTTTATTATATTTTAGATACTTTATACCTGCACTCATCAGTCATTTCAACACAAACACCTAAAGAGCAAAAAGAATGAAGGGTTTTTAATTGAAATTAAGATTCTTATAGGAACCATTTGTGACAGAGTGGGTTGCTTCAAGAACATTTTATGTATAAAGGTAGGATTCTTCAAAGAACCTTTAAAATAGGTTCCTGTAGGCACTTTTAAGGATTCTGCCAGAGCCCTTTGTTTTTAGAATGTCATATACAGTCCCATAGCACTCGTCGTATTAATTATTTTTGATGAGCACTCTGCAGATGTAATTCTGCTAGTGCTTGAAAGTTTGTGAACCCTTTTCAATTTGATATAATTCTGCATAAATATATCCTCTAAAACATTGTCAGATTTTTTTTACACAAGTCCTGAAAGTAGACACAGAAAACCACATTACTTGGCCATTTATTTATTGAGGAAAGTTATCCAATATTTCATGACCTCTAAGTGACAAACGTTTGTGAACGTCTAGGATTAACAGTTAATTTGAAGGTGAAATTAGAGTTGAGTGTTTTCAATCAATGGTAATGACAATTAGGTGTGCTAGGACACTCCTGATATAACTGGGATAACCGGGATCTGTCAGATCTCATTTTTACAGCATGGTTATGAAACTGTGTCATAACTTGAATAAATAGGGAGTAAAATGATGCTCATCAGGCCGGATGCAACCATCTCTAAAGAGTTTGGACTCCACTAATCTACAATCAGGCAGATTGTGTACAAATGGAGGAAATTTAAAAACATTTTACCCTCCTTATTAGTGGTTGACCTGATGTTTGCTCATGCTTATGTAGAAATATAGAAAATTATAAAAATGGTCAAGCACCACTGTATATAATAATATAGAGTATATAATATGTGTTTCTGGCAAAGTGGCCAATAAGTGTGAGTGAAAGGTAAGTGGACATAATAAACTGGACACTCAGTGTTACTGAAACCAAAGCCTCTTTATTGATTAGATTTGAGATGTTAAATATACAGTTTAGCCTTAGATTTGCTTTTGCACCTAATATCACCTGCTTATACAAACACTATTTTTGTCATAACATTTGTTTGTTTAATACTGTTTGAAATCATTTATTTGGTTATAAAGATGTACATTTTTTTATTCACTCAGAACCAGAAGCTGAATCTGTATTCTGTAAGTGTAAAATTATAGCACTTAATTTTTTTCTTTATTATTATTATTAGAACATGCTTCTGTTTGCTATTTATGTTGATTGAAAATAAAGAAAAATCGGAAATAATTTTATGAAATATATGACTATTAAAACAAATATATTAAAATTTTAATAAAAAAATGAAATGCTAAGTTATGTGTTTTATTTGTCCATTTAAATGTATTGATGCAGATGAACAATAATAAGACTTTATTGAAGAATAAAAGACTTTATACAACCCCAAATCAAAAAATGTTGGAAGAGTATGGTAAATACCAATAAAAACACTATTTTATACATTTACTTTGACTTTTATTTCATTGCAGACGGTATGAATGCAATATATGTCATGTTCTGTCCTCTTTAATATACACAATACACATCCATTCCAGCATTTCAGGCCTGCAACACATTCCAAAAAATGATGTGACGGTAAAGCATTTACCACTTAGTAATGCAGCCATTTCTTCTCATAACACTTAAAACAATTTGGCACTGATGACACCAAGTAATGAAGTCTTTCAGGTGTTATTTTATTTCAAATATGTCTTAAGGTGTACAACAGTACAGGCTTCTCACATTTTTAGTTTAAAAATTCTCCAAACATTATCTGCTAGGGACAGGTCAGTCCAGTACCCATACCCTCGTCTTCCTCTGCCATGCCTTTGTAATATGTGCAGCATGTGGTTTTGCATGATCTTGTAAAATGCTTGGACATTCCTACGAAATATGTTGTCTTGCAGGCATATGTTGCTCTAAAATCTTGATTAACTAAAAATTGACTTTCCCCCTGGGATAAATAAAGTCATCCATCCAATTGTCCATCCATCCATCCCACCTGCCCACCTTCCTTCCTTCCTTCCTTCCTTAATTAATTAATTAATTCATGTTGCCATCATAGATGGGTAAATGACCTTTGCCCAGAGCACTGACACAATCCCATACCCTGACAGACCCTGGCCTTTGTACTTGTTGCTGATAATAGTCTGAATCATTTTTTCATCTTTTGCCTGAAAAACACAGTGTTCATTTCTTTCTAAAATATCTGTAATATGGATCCATCCAACCAAAATACCTGTTTACACTGTGACATGGTTCATATGATGCCTCTGGGCAGGATTAACATAAGGCTTCTTTTTTGTACAGTAATGTTTTAAGTGAAATATGTGAATGTTACTCTGTATTAGAGTGACTGACAAAGGCTTCCCTAAATGATACCCATGTGGTTATATCAGCCCTTACCTTTTATGCACTGAAATTCCTTCAGGTTCCTTAAATTGTTTAATGATATTATGCGCTGTATAAAGATAAATATATAAATCTCTTTCCATCTTTTCTTGAGGAGCATTGTTTTAAAAATGTCAATATTTTTCTACATTTGCTCTTCAAAGAAAGATGATTACAATCATCTATACAATTCACCTTCTTTTTAATTTAAACTATAATTTATATATCATTACTAATTATAAATTTCTCCCATCGTAACTATCTTAATTAAAGTCCAAGTAAATGTAAGAAACACTGTTTATATTTGCATTTTCCATATTGTGCCAACTTCTCTGATTTGGGGTTGTATATTAATATTACACACAATGAAGGCGGTCAACAGTAAATATTTTATAGTAACTAAATCAGGCTGATTTATACATCTCACTATGAATCTCACTTCAGTCAGACAGACTAGACTGCTTCTGCTCATGACATCAGCATGTAATAATTGACCACAGCCAATCATGTTGCTTTTTTCAGGCTTCATCCATATTTAAAAAATCTCCAACCATATTCAGGGATGTCTCCACCAGTTTTCAAGACATTCCCACTTGTATTCAGACATCCCCACCCATATTTAGATAAACCCTGTTTTCAGATACCCCAATCCATATTAAGATATTCTCACCCAGGTTTAGATATTCTCACCTGTTTACAGACATCCCCACCCACATTCAGACAGTCCCTTCTTCTATTCAGATATTTCTTACCTGTATTCAGATATCTCTATCCATATTCAGACAATCTCCACTCGTATTCAGACCTCGCCAACCCAGTGGGGTCTCTAGAACAGAAAGCCAGGTGGGGCTATAATAATACATTTTGCATAATTTATTGTTTATATTATATATTATATATAAACAATAAATGATGTGGGCAGCATCCCACTCGTCAGTGAAACTACACACAAACCTACTTGCTCAGTTAATCCAACCACAAATGCACCTCATCAATGAAATTCCAAAAAGCATAATCCGGTATTGTACCGAATTCGGCACCCCTGCCGTGAGCTGCATCCCCTGTCAGGAGACTTACTGCTGGTAATTACCGGTGGTAATTCTGTTGCCTTTACTTTGGTTATTGTGACCAAAGGAACTTAATTATAATCCACTCCAGCCATGAATAAAGGAAATAAACCTTTTCCTGAGGTAAGATAACTGTCTGTGTGTTATCTAACTGTTAACTGCGATTTAATGTTAGAATATAAAATTGTATGTGATCACATACCAGCATGAAACAGTGTTCAGCCATAGCTGAACCAGAGCCATGATGGCTTCAGCCTTTTGTACAGAGGTGATTTTTTACTCATTACTGGCAGTTTGGTTTGGGTGGAACTATTATGGCTTTGCCTTTTGAGTATGTTTTTGAGTTGTCATGTTTTCTAGTCTAATCTAAAAGTTAAAAGTACCACAAGTTGCTTTAGGAGCAGAGTAATGCCATGAGAACAGAATAAAAGTAAGAAGATTAAGTTTTTCTCAGTCGATTTGGTTCATTTCTCACATCAGAATTGAAATTCTCAAAACTGTTCATACAATCTCCACATCTCCTTGTCACTTGTGCAGATCATAATAGCGTTTCTCATTGTGTTTCTCATTTTACAAATGCTTTTGTACATTCATGCAAATGGTCAAGTATAATTATCTGCTGTTTTTTTGTATTATCAGTTACTTATGTCATGTTCATCAAAATATGTTCTACTGATTGTCTGTTAAACTGTCTAACCCTCCAAAACATTTAGGCTTTGGGTCATCGCCTCAGTCACTACATGCAAAAGTGCTGAACATGTTCTCATAATCTCTCAGACATCATTTGTACATTTCTATGAAATTTTTCTGGTAAATTTAGGTCATTTATCCTAAATTGATGACATTGTACAATCATCCAAGGTGAGTCTTGGCGTTCAGGTAAGAAGGGGAATTTGTGAAGGTTTAGATCAAACAATAATCAAACAGCTTACATTACATTACATGTAGCTTACAGCTCTCAATGACACCAGATGAGCATGAACCTGCTGTACAAAGTTCATTTCAAAGACATGATAACCGAGTGAAGGAGCTGCGGTACCAGTATGTAGCCTACAGGTAAAATCCTTCTACATACTGACACATTTGCTAAGACAGAAACATCTGTTTTTTGTCCAAAATGAACATTATATGCACCTCATTACACCTTTTCTGCTTCAGCGTATCATAGATCTGGAATCAGGAGAACCGCTCCACACTTTTATACCTGTAAGAGGCTTCAAACTTGAAAAACGCAGAAGGTGTGGTCTAAACATCGATGGCCAAAGGGCTACCACTGATGTACCAGGCCAACAGGGAGGAACCATCACAATGTGTGCTGCTTATACATATTCCCATTATAGGGCCCTATAACACACAGCATCTCCTTACATTCTTGTACACCATCTACAGGGATCATCCCTGATCATGAGAGAGGTGGGATGCAAGAGGACTTGCCCAAATATGTGGTTATTATGTGAGTTTTTACCCCTCTAACACCATCTGGCAATGGTTTACTATTCACTATAGAATGCTGATGGAGTTCCTCCCACCCTGTTCCCCATCCCTGAACCTAACTGAGGAGCTCTTCTCAGCCTGGAGATGGAAGGTGTACAATCAGCAGTCGCACACCCAGATGAACCTGCTGACTGCCCTGGATGCAGCTTGTGAGGATATCACAACAGATGCCTGTAGAGGCTGGTTTAGACATTCCAGAAGATTCCTTACACGCTGCATTGCAAGAGAAGATATCCAGTGTGATGTGGATGAAAACATGCGGCCCAACAAAGAGGAGTGTCAGGATGTACAGAAAAGAAAGCTCTATAACTCCTTAAGTTACTGTCTCAGGATGTTTTGAATGTTTAGAGGATGTCTGTAATTTTGTAGTTGTTGTATTGTGTTACTGAAAGCTGCCGGTTGTCCATCTTTCCTAAATTTAAATCTATTTTTTGTCAACAAATTACTGTGTGAACAGTACAGCAAAATAATATTTCTGTATAAATTTAATTCCGGTCAGACTCCCACACACAGTCATGTGTAACTGTGTGTTCTGTGTAAGTTTGTATTTTGTATGTAACACATATCGTTTCAACTGATAAACCACAGAATGTGCAGCGATTCTGTAGTCAAGAGCTGACAACATGACTAAGTATTCTGACGGCCTTGTTCATAGGCAATAACACACAGACAAGACATTCTGATGCCACTGACTAGTTGATTGACAAATATTTGCTTTTGAGGCAAAAACAAAGAATTCTGAGTGAGTTACAGGCTTTTGTAGGTGTTTCATTGAGTTTTGCTGTTTGCACTAACTGTTGTGATGACAATGTAAATCATGATGTGAGAAATGAACCAAATCGACTGAGAAAAACGGTAAAAGATGCTCTGAGAGCAGGAAGTGAATGAAGTTGTGAAAACAGAAGCTTGCTACCTACCTGACATTTACAGCATTTGGCAGATGCTTTTTTCCCAGAGTGACATACAACAGTGCTTTGATTCCATGACATTAAGGTGTCATGAGATTAGAGGCATCTATTGCTAGACTAGTTAGGTTAGCTAAGGTATATAACCTTATTTCAAGGTAATAATAAGCAGATAGTCAACTATCTTCCTTGCTAGCTAGCTCGCTAAACTGAGCATCTTTGGAAGCGCAGGATGTTGGGCAGTTTAAAATATGGGAGGACAAATATGTGAGCTTGCTGTTACAGCTTCACTTAACTCTTTATTTTGCATGTTGCTCTTCCAGTAGAGGGCTAGTTATCCTGCTTGCCTTCATACTAGTAATGACAGTTTAGCAACTTCAGTTTTCATGACCACACCCCTGCGTGTTCTGGTTGGTCGCCTCACAGAACCAATTGAATCCAATAAATAAAACTCTACGCAGGTAGGCAGGGTTGCCATGTCCTTCAAAAATATCCAGCCCAAAGTCAGTGTAAAACCCACCCTTCAGAAGCTTAAACTAGCCCAAAATATATGTCTGTCACACGTTTGAAGCAAATGGCAAAACAACTATGAGTGTACAATTTAGTATTTTGTTTATAAGGGATTTATATTATATTATATTTATATTTATATTGGCTAGTGACTGTTTTCTCTTCACCTTCTGTCTGGCTCTCTCTCTCTCTCTCTCTCTCTCTCTCTCTCTCTCTCTCTCTCTCTCTCTCTCTCTCTCTCTCTCTCTCTCTCTCTCTCCTTTTCAGGCTATCTTTCTTTATATTGTTATGTTCTCTTGATTGTTATTGTTGTATTCAAACTTCCTTAGTGTCGTTTGCCCGCTGTGTTGAAGTAATATCTTAGGCAACACCCACTTTTTTGTTGTTAATTTTTAAAAGTAGCCCAAAAAAACGTACCCCATCACCCTTGAATTTTCACCTGCGACTGGATTTTGAAACAAGCCCAATTTGGCGTGAAAACCGCGAACCTGGCAACTCTGCAGGTAGGTTGCAAGAGGCTACTGTGATGCTAACTGCCTGTCAGTGCTTTGGGATGGTGGAGGGGCTCACGGTGCACGGTGCTGGCTGGGGATAGAACGATTGGTGCTTTCAAGGGGAGTCTTCAAAAGTGTCCAGTAACACCGGAAAAAGTTGCTTGATTTGTTGCTAGTCGTTTTTATTTTATTTATTTATTTAAAAGGCACTAGAGGGGTCAGGAAACTCGCTAAATATAGCGACAAAATTGCTAAAGTTGGCAACTGTTTTTGAGTAGTCTGTGTAGCAATGCTGATACCGTAAACAATATTTACATAAGCTAGCTAGAGTATGCAAATCTTCCATTTTTTATTGGCTCCTCCCAGCATGGGGCCAGCCTTAGCGTACCCCACAGCTCATTATTGAAAGCATGTTGCACATGCGCGCAGTGTTTTCAACCGCTCACTTGCTTAAACAGATTTTGATGGCCAGCCTTATACTCACCAACTAAATGAAGACTGCTGAAAGTACTGACCTTACGCAACACGTACATGAATATTTTAAATGTATTTGGAACTACTGCAATTTTCAAATACACACAATGTTTGAAATTAATTTTTAAATAAAATACATTTAAACACAATTATTGGTTATGTCACACACTGCTCCACAGCGACATCTCGTGGGGCAAGGGCCCCGCCTACCCCTGATGTAGAGACGTCCCTGCTCCATCTATATTCAGACAACCCCCACCCGTATTCAGACATCTCCACCTTTATTCAGACATTAATCCACCCGTCTTCAGGCAGGCCTCGCACCCTGAGCTGTGATTGGTTGGTGGCGAGTTATCAGCCAATCGTAGCGCAGACAGAGACTTACTGCTGACCTATGGGGAGCCACATCTCTCTCTCTCTCTCTCTGTCTCTCTCTCTCTCACTCCCCCATCCATCTATTCCTGCTGTGTGCGGCTCGCGTTGTGTTCAGCTCTTTTAGTGCCTTAAGCGTCCTGTAGTGTCTACAGTAACTCAGCTTAATTCAGCTAAACCGCGACTATGGACAAAGTGTCGGCCGGTGAGTGCTCTGCTGTGCTGTCTCTGTTGCTGTGCTGCTGGTGTGGATGAGGCTGTGAGGGAGGTGATGGGCGTTTGATGACTAAACTCTGCGTCGTAGCTTCGGCTGTCAGAGGATATTACACACAAAGACAGCCTTTAAAACTGTATTCAGGACCAGCATCTTAGTCCTGATTTGTCTTACAAAAAACAACACAGTCATTGTAAATGATATTCTGTGCTTACAGTAATTGTAAAAGAGCACTTTGTCAGATGAATCAAGCATTAAAAGCATTAGTGATGGCGCAGCTTCCACTTTAACCAGGCTGCTGCCTCCACAGCATAATGCAGACAGACCCCACCCAAGACCCCCAGCATCTGAGCCTAGACTGCCAAGGTCTGTTTTAAGTCTATTTAAGTGTACAAAGTGCAGATCATGTCTAACACACATGGTATTTAGGTGTCTGTGCAAGAATGTGTGCAGGTGTGATTGTTATTATATGTGTTTAATGGCCTTTAATGGCTCTGTCTGATGGATGTTTGAGCCCGTCTGATTTTCTGTATGACAGATGTAATGGATAACGCTGAATTGTGTGTTATCTAATGCTCCATTACTACAGATCTCTCTGAGTTGTATAAGAAGGCTTGGCTTATACCAAAGAACTTAATTTTCTACTTACTTTTTATTTTTTATAAAAATAAGTAAGCTTGATGAAATATGTAAACACTGCTCATTCATCCATCCACAGTTCATTGCATTTTGTTATAACACATTTACTTATATGGGCCTACAGCAGTTTAGCCCCGCCCCCTCACATTGAAGTTTTAAGGAGTGTTTCCGCTTAATCCTCTAGTACATAAAAAACATACAAATGTCAAAAATAAACCTCAGACCTCAGAGAAGAATGCAGGATCTGGCCCATTTAAGCTTTAAATATGGCTTTAAATACGTGTTCACTACATGTGGTGTGAAACACTTTAATGGCCTTTTTGTACTGTATGTTAACTCACCAGGAACACTGACAGTGTCAGAGCCTTTGCTCCATGCTGTGTTTTGTTTACTTTTGTCTAAATTCTTGTAATTTGGGATCATATAGAATAGGGAACACAGATATTAGTAGCTTTTCACCTGTGCAGACAGAAATATGTAAACAAATATAGGTTGTGTATGGACAAGGGAACGTTGCTTTTACCTGATTGGTCAGAGTAGCATGGCGACTGCGTGTAATTTGCATTTCGAGTCAGCTCAACATTCTTGCCTTGCAGTAAATCATATTTATACCACCCACATTTGTTTGCTACTACCCACTGAAAATGAATGGGGACGATTTGCCTGCACTGGACACACTGCATGTGTTTAATTGGCTGGTAGCCTAAAGATGACCAAGCATCACTGATTTATTGACTCATGATATGCATAAAAGGTATAAATACCTAGTGACAATGAGTTCACTGAGTTCAGATGATGTTGTGTTTAAATTGATTGTAACTAGGCCCTTTAAAGTGCACATATAATGAAAAATGACATTTTCCTTGATTTTTCAGCATATTTTTAAGCTCCTCACTCCTCAGTCCATATATGCATTAAACAGCCCATAACATTAAAGACCCCCTTCACAGAAAGCAGTGCATTGATATACATCTGTCTTAAAGGTACAGTAACAAAAACCGTTGAATTCTAACAGATAAGAAGTTGAAAAATGGTCACGTAAACTTGAATTATGACTGTTTTTAATGCATACACTCACCACAGCATCACTAGATAGGATACAGAATAGAGCCAGGCTGATGCTGTAGTGTATGAGGCCTGGCATTGCAGATGATTCAGGCTGGGCAATAACAGCAGGTTGAGCAGAGACTGGGAGACTGGCCAGCCCTGCAGCTCCAGAGTCTTTCACAGCTCCGGACTAATCAGTACTGACAATCTGTGGAAGTGGTGGATGTCCAAATTCCTGGAACACCATAAAGACATGATGTTGTCCAGGTGTCAACATGTTGAATGTAAAATGATTGAAATAATGAAATAACACATTCGCTGGCCAGGTCAGGCATTGGTTCAGACTTCCTGTGTTAGACAGGTGGGACTTGGAGAGAGTCTGGTTGAGTGTCTGAAATGTTTGAATTGTTCTGGTTAATGGAGATCGGAGGAAGAGTCTGTAGAGGGCAGGAAATGACCAGAATCATTAGTCCCTGATGCATATTTCATGGGGCTGGGCACTGACTGTCCATCTTCACTATCCACCGCTTGTATCGGAGCCACCTGCGCTTTAATAAATCAGAAAGGCAAACAGGAGATATCGTAGGACATTCTTTTGTATAACACAGGTGCATAGTGCATGTTTTAATGTTGCATTACATGTGCATTAAAGTGCTGTGAGATCTTTCTTACCCACTGCAATAAGACGCTACAACAAGTCTCATTTCTGCAGACAGTGCTCATCACATCACAATACGACAAGCAGACACTTCATTAAAGCCACTTTTTTGGTCTACATTAACTGTTCATTTTATCAGCTCCACTGACCATATATGTGCATGTTGTAGCTCTTCAATAGCAGACTGCAGTCCATCTATTTTTCGGCATGCTTTTTAGCCTTTTTCACCCTGTTATTCAATGAGCAGGACCACCACAGAGCAGGTCGATCATTCTCAGCACTGCAGTGACACTGATGTGGCGGTGGTGTGTTAGTTTGTCACTGCTGGAGTAGAATAGTGCACCAAGCAGCCAAAAGTGAGCACCAGTGCAGGACTAGAGGACCAACACAAACTGTGCAGCAACAGATGAGCTACTACAAGGTAGACCAACAAGGTACTGTAGGTGTGTCTAATGTAGCAGACAGTGAGTTAATATAGTGTTTATAATCTCAAGTATCTCTGCTGTGGCAGATCCATTCATACCAGCACAACACACACTAACACGCCACCACCACATCAGTGTCACTGGAGTACTGATAATGATCCAACACCCAAATAATAGCTGCTCTGTGGGGGTCCTGATCATTGATGAACAGGTGAAAGGAGGCGAATAAAGTATACAGAGAAACAGATGGACTACAGTCTGTAACTGTAAAGCTACAAAGTGCACCTGTATGCTCAGTGGTGCTGATACAATGGACATTGAGTGTAGATACAAGGAAGTAGTTTAAGTGGCAGGTGGGTGTATACAAATTACTATACTGTGGATACACACTATGTACTATATCATAATCTGATACTGTTATGATACAGTAACTGCACACTTTGGACTGTAAATATGACTGCTTACACTATTATATTCATACTCTACCTCATAGCATATTGTGTAATACCTGATCTGCTGTAAATCCATCCATCATCCATCCATCCATCCATCCATCCAAGGCCTGTGCTAGTCTTCACCCTCCTAGAGTCTTAGACATTACAAGTGATTGGGAGAGTCCTAGCGGATGGATGGGTCTATTGGCTTCTACTACATTGGTGGGAAAATAGTTTTTTTATTTACACAATTGTCCACTTACCTTAAATTTATTCCATCAGCCAAAACATGTTTGGAGTCCAAATTTAGCTTCTTTACAGTTGGGGCTAATGTTGAGGCCACTCAAAACTCACCCAGATCTTAATGGTCTCACAGACTAGCGGATGTGGTTTAGGACACAGTATGACTTCTCACCAGTACAGAGACACACTTCAGACAGCAGTACGGCTGCAAAGACATTGATCTTGGATCAGATTGCTCTGTAATTATGACATTCATCATCACGAAAACTGATCTAAATCAGCACTTCCTGTAAGATGACGGATTCAGCTTACTGTGATATTGTCCACTAGTTTGTGAGACCTTCATTAAGAGTGTGATGATGTATTTTTACAGAACCAACTGGACTGTTTAAACGGTTTCTTAGCAACTTTACCCTGCCAGCTTCAGTTCTAAACTAAAGAAGCGAAATGACTGCATGTTATGCTAATTTACTGCTCTTTTCTTTCAGCATACAAAGAGAAGATGAAGGAGCTGTCTGTTTTTTCACTTCTGTGCTCCTGCTTTAACCCGAGGCTACACAAAAACCTGGAAAGCAAATCAGACTGTAAGTGTCTCTTCATACAAATGCTTTAATCCTGTTTTCTGTATCTGATTATAATTAACCCCTTAAACCCTAGGAGTTATGATGCATTACGTAAAGTTTGGACAGTATGCAAATTTCATTGCACACAGTATGAAGCAAAGATATTTAATGTTTATGCCTGCTCAGCTTCATTTAATTTGTTAATATACACTCATTCCTGCATCTCAGGCCTGCAATACATTCCTAAAACGTTGGGACAGGGGCAAATGAGCAGTAGCCAAAAAAGACATTTCGCTTGGTATCATCAGTAACATTTTTTTAAATATTGAGAAAAGAAATATCAACATTACAAAGTGGTAAATGTTTTATTGTTCCAACTTTTAATATGTTACAGGCCTGAAATACAAAAATTGATGTATAGTAAAAAATGAAATGTTTATCACACAAAACATTTCTGGACTTCATACTCTCTGCAATGAAATAAAAGTCAAAGTAAATGTAAGAAACACAGCATTTTAATTGCAGTTTCCTTACTGTCCCATAACCTTTCTTACTAAGGTTGTAATATTATATACTAGTAGTAGATTAATCTGAATAATAATGGATACTGAATAATTCATAGTAGATACTGAATAATTCAGAGTGGACACTGAATAAATCAATGTACATACTGAATAATTCATAGTGGATACTGAATAATTAACAGTAGATACTGAATAATTCATAGTGGATACTGAATAATTCATAGTAGACACTGAATAATTCATAGTAGATCCTGAATAATTCATAGTGGATACTGAATAATTCATAGTGGATACTGAATAATTCATAGTAGATACTGAATAATTCATAGTGGATACTGAATAATTCATAGTAGACACTGAATAATTCATAGTAGACACTGAATAATTCATAGTAGACACTGAATAATTCATAGTGGATACTGAATAATTCATAGTGGATACTGAATAATACATAGTGGATATTGAATGAAGGTGTAAAAAATGTTCATATTATGTTTTCACCTAAATAAAATCCTTAAGCTGTTTTCCAAAATATTTAAAAAAAAAAAAGGTTTGGCCCAAATTAACCAACTTGATTTATAATTGAACTGATTTACAACTGCTGCTGTAAACTCTTCACTTTGTGTGACTGTGATGCAGATATGGAGGTGAAGCCCATTAACAAGCGGGCCTCTGGGCAGGCCTTTGAGGTGATACTAAAGCCTCCGTCTCCGGTCTCAGATGTGGTCGACAGCATCACATCCCCTCCAAAGAAACGGGATGTTTCCCTGGACGACATCCAAAAGAAACTGGAGGCTGCTGAAGACCGCAGGAAAGTGAGTGAACTCATTTTGTATTAAAGAGCTCATGTCATAGAAAACGTTTTCCTTGATTTTAAAAAGTGGCAGTCCGTACGTATACCCTGCAGTGTTTACTATGTTGGCTTTAGGGTTAAGCTGGAATGTAGAGCGGAGGCCCCACTAACACCACTGAGACTCTCCTCTATATGCCAGTTGAGTATGGTAGCTAACATGGCTAGCACTGTTATTGCTGTGGATTTTGTTACCTGTAAGCTAACGTAATGTACGTGTGTTTAATACAGTAAATTATTCTGTTAAACATTTGTTTGCCTCAGTTGTTTAAAAAAACATAGCTACTTACTATTCTTAGACAATTTGAAGTGCTATCCTCACTGTCTTTTTAGTAAACACAACCTATACACCTGATAGGTTCCTGAGTGGGTGGAGTGTTAGCCATCTTAGCCAGCATATTCAGAGTAGCTTTCGTGGTTCTGTTTATATCACTGCCATTAGAAACATTGTTACTGTTGTTCATTTAACCAACAAAGGCATGTGAGTTTGTTTTCAGAATGAATATAACAGGCTTATATATAATATAATATAATAATTGAAAACGTTTATTAGAACATTTGTCCCCTCTTCACTCAGGAATACTGCTCAGTTTAAAATATAAAATCTTAAGGTCTGTCACTTTAAATTAAAGTTTGGACTAAACACAGTTAAAGGTTCAAAACTAAACATTCACTCCCCAGTCCATGAAACAAACATGCAAAAATATCCCATTTAGAATTTGTTTTTTCACGACATCACAGAAACAAGTGCATTTACCTACACCCCCTGTTCAGTGTATAGCCCCTCTCACACTGAAGTGTTTTATTCTGGACTACTGTTTGAATAAGGTACAAAACAGGACAGCCAATGAGGACAGAGCTTATTTACATATATCCTTAAACTTACAATAACAAAACTCTTAAAGAGAGGCTAGAAAATTATAATGTAAACAAATACTAAATACAGTGGAACCTCAGTTATTGTTTGTCCTGGTTATCATACATTTTAGTTATCGTCGAGTGTTTATCAGTCCCAGTTATTGTTTCCTCAGCGTGTTAACGTTTGTTTGTTGTTGTTTCTTGTTGATGACCTTCAAAACAAAATAAAACACATCACACTAAAGCGATGGCATGCAGCGCTACCGCCTGAAAATGGGTGTGACAACAAATAGTGGCCGAGAACGCAAAGAACGGGTGTACAAAACAAAGGCTGCCGGCAAGACCACACCGGCAGTCTGTAAAACAGAACCTGTAAGAGTGATGTTAAATGTTCATTTGTCCAGTTCATTAGTCTTTAGTTTTTATTTCTCATTGTGTTCTGTATGTAAAACTACAGTCATTCTATATAAAATGTATTTTGTTCATATTTTGGAGTGTCTGGATTTACATTATTTCTTATGAGAGATATTGCTTCAGTTATGGTTCCTTTCGGTTATTCTCAGACACTTTAGAACAGATTAATGATGAATACCGAGGTTCCACTGTAACTGTTTTCTGCGTTATCACACAAACCTAATAAGTGAACCTTGGAGAAGGGAAAAAAAACTTGACTGATAGGCTAAATGAAATCACAGCTTTTGTTGTGAGCCCAGAACAAGGTTAGCTTATTAGCCTAGTGTAATTTTGGCCATGCTGCTAACACGCTGAGTACAATGGCTGCTGTCCACAGTCGCAGGAGGCCCACGTGCTGAGGACCTTGGCTGAGAAACGTGAGCATGAGCGGGACGTTCTGTTCAAAGCCATGGAAGAGAACAATAACTTCAGCAGGCTGGCTGAGGAGAAGCTTGCTCTGAAGATGGAGCAAAACAGTGAGAACCGCAGGGCTCACCTTGCGGCCATGATGGAGCGCCTGCACGAGAAGGTGAGTGGCTATTAGAATGTAGAGAACATCCCACATTTATTATCAACTATTCTTCAATTAGTCAACTTATCAGAGCATTATGTCTTCTGTCATTTCATCAGAGTCTCATCACCCCCACACCTCCTCTACTGTATTACAGTCTGTCTGTGGGGATTAAATGATCATTACAGCACAGATGCTAAATGAAAAAATGCACTTTTGTGTCTTTTTAAGGAGCGACATGCTGCTGTGGTTCGCAAAAACAAGGAACTGAGAGAAGAACTGACAGCATGAAGATATTTACACCATCACTCTCTTCATCATCCTCATCTCTCTCACACACACACACACACTCAAACACGCACATGCAGTACTATTTAGTAAGTGACTCCTCTACAGTTTAAATGGTCTTGCTCGATTTCATAGATTATCACTCATACGTTAGTTTGTAAATACATCATTTTTATATCTCCTTCTATCTCTCTTTGTCTATCTTCTCTTTATGTCTGTTTATGAGTCGATTGGATTGAACAAAACACAAATTGTTTCAAGCATATCAATGATACAGTGCCATCATCTCTTTATTTTCTTGCTTAATTTTACTCTGTTATTTAGATGTTATTTATTTATTGCTTCAGAAGCTTGTAAAAGGCCTTGATGGTGTCAGTAAGCCCACTGAGGTCTCGACTATATGTGGACGTTTTTAAAAACAAACACTAACCCAGCAGGGGGCGATAATACCTCACACAGAATAAATGAGGAGTTTTGCCCATTGTAAGGAATACAGATCATGTAGTGCTGAGAACCTAATGCTGGCATGTGGCTTTGTTCCCATTGCCATGGCAATGCCACTGTCTCTGAAATTCCAGTACAGTCCCCAGAAGAGATGGAGTGGTGTCCTTCTATCTTTTTTAACTTGGTTTAAAAATGAACACAGCAGTAAATTTGAGTGCCTCTGCACAATGGTGTAATGAAAAGGTAAAGTATAGTAATGTTCTGCATGATCAGCATAAGCATAACGTTTTCTAAAATGCCCAGATAATGTGTTGTTGGAGCCTTAAGCTTATATGTGCAGTGTTAAATGATGGTCATTGTAAAGACAGTGCTGCAGTTAAACATAGACATATTTTACAGTATGCACTAAACCCCCATCACACACAAACACTCAAAAGTATTTAATCACACCAACTGTTAAATAAAACTTGCTAATCTCATGAAATGTGCATTACGAGTGCAGTCCTGAACCCTGCAAACATCTTTCTAACAGTTTAATTCATACAGCGCCTTTCTGTAAGCCAACACACACACAAAAATACAGTTTGAGGGGAAATCTCTCCAGGTCATGGTCTAGAATCACTTGATTTATCCAGGAAAAGGTCATTATCTGTGGGTGAATATTCCTCTCAGGAAGCCTACTAGCTACGATGTAGCATCACGTTTCAATGAGGCACAGCTCACTCAACCTGGGAAATGGTCTCAGCTTTGGCATCAAAGTATAATTGCTCTTGGATGCCCTCTCATCAAATATTTCACCTTGCATGGCTATATGAGTCCAAAATGTCAAATAATATCTACATGCTATACTCAGAACCTGCACTTAGGTACAGCTTCAATTTTGAATTTTCAATCTATTTCACTGTAAAAGCCTCATTTTACAGTCCGTACCACAGTTTTTCTTGGCTGTGAGTTTGGTAGGGCCCGATTCATAAATGTAAAAGTACATCATATTTATAAAACAAGCTGTTTATGTCACTCTCAAACAGCTGCAACTGAATGTGTGGAGGTATGGCGTCTGGCCAGCTGTGGGAGATGGGTGGAGCTGTACCATGGTTCTGAATGTTGACTGTTTTTAACATAACCACGTGGTCCAGTGAAGAGATCTGTTTTACGTAAGCTAGAGTAGTGCTTTCAGATGAACTGAAAAGAGGAAAAAAGTCTTGTTTGTTTTGAAAGCCCCCCTAACTCTTTCTCTCTGGACTTGTTGTTACAGACTAAGTGTCCAGCTTTGTTTTTTATTTCTCTCCTATAACAGTATGATGATCTTCCCCTCTCTCAAACGTTTACACTGGCTCAGACACAAAAACACTCAGATGGAGCTACACCTCCGTGAATGTTTTAACATCCAGACTTGATGTTTGAACATCTCTGCCAGTCAAATGTATTTGTCCTCCAAATGTCCACCTCTGCAGAGTGACTGCTTTATCCCTGTGTGTGTGTGTGTGTGTGTGTGTCCATGTTTGGGTGGCCAAAGTTGGGTGACTTTTCCCTTCAGAGTAAAATGCAAGATGGAAACAGAATATGCATTGAATGACTTTTTTTTTTTACTTTAATGATCTTCCTGCATCTTCTGCTGCATAAAAATTGTGTTTCTCCTCATTTCTCTGTGTGCAAAATTTGGTGAATAAAGAATTTGGGCTTCTGTGAATATTAGCCTTTTTTTGGGAGCAGATCCATCCATTCACCCATTCATCCATCATCTTAACCACTTCATGCAGTTTAGAATCAAGGTCCCCTTACGCATCCATTGGCTGCTGGGCACGGCATTCCACTAACTGATCCAAATCCAGAACAGAGCACCAATCTGGGTGCATTTTTCATATAATGAATGAAATTCTGAACATAAAATTCCAACATCCTTATCTAATTCAATTTAAACAGTTTTTCTGAAACAAAATTAAACAAAACAAAATTAAATTAAAATAGATGCTCTTATCCAGAGTGATATACAAAAGTGTTTTGTCTCCATTAAGAGAATCTCAGTTAGTACAGACAGATTAGAGTCCAAACTACTCTTCAGTTCAGACACTGTTAGAACTAAACCATCACTAATACCTAGAGAGAAGTAAAGATACACAATTATACACAATATAAGAGCTTTACAGCATCACATAAGTGTTTTAAACTAGTGCTGCTTAAGTGCTCCACAAAGAGATGCTCTTCAGTCTGTGTGTGAAGACTGTGAGGGACTCTGCTGTTAGAACAGTCAGTGGGGAGTTCATTCCACCACCTTGGTGCCAGGACAGAAGAGTCTGTTTTTCTGGGTATGTGTTATTATTTAACACATAAAACACATAAAAAAGGTTCTTTTACAACAACAACAAAAAAAATCAATATTTTGCATCTATTTCCTGTGTTGTATAAAACTACACCACAACTGTAATGTAACTTTAACACAACAGGAACAACAACCACTCATCCAAGGTGAGCGCTGTAATGGCTGCCCTCCTGGCAAATGCAAATGCAAATGTTGGGGCCTTTATCTCGTTGTACTTGTACTTGTACTTGCACAATGACAAATAAATTATCTTATCTCTTACCTCTGATGTACAGCGGTGCTTGAAAGTTTGTGAACCCTTTAGAATTTTCCATATTTCTGCATAAACCTGACCTAAAACATCATCAGATGTTCACACAAGTCCTAAAAGTAGAAAATACAACTCAGTTAAACAAATGAGACACAAATATTATACTTGATCATTTATTTATTGAGGAAAATGATCCAATATGACACATTTGTGAGAGACAAAAGTTTGTGAACCTTTACTTTCAGTATCTGGTGTGACCTCACTTTACTGCAATAACTGTAACTAAACGTTTCTGTAACTGTTCTTTAAACATTCTTTGGTAGAACGACTTGTGTGTTTAGGGTTGTTGTCTTGCTGCATGACCCACCTTCTCTTCAGACTCAGTTCATGGACAGATGTCCTGACATTTTCTTTAGAATTCTCTGATATAATTCACAATTCATTGTTTCATCAATGATGACAAGCCGTCCTGACCCAGATGCAGCAAAACGGACCCAAACCTGATACTACCACCACCATGTTTCACAGATGAGATCAGGTTCTTATGCTGGAATGCATCCATCCATCCATACATCCATCCAGCATCCTCTGCTTATCCATGTCCAGGTCACGAGGGTAACAACTAGAACAACGGAGACATTCTGAGGAATTTTCAAAGTCTCCCTCCTAAAACTCCTGAAATCCCTGAAGCCCCTGAAGCCTCCCCCTCCTCCTTG
>BRDA01088069.1:0-21885 GCA_036984385.1 Crenuchus spilurus
TTTCGAAATTGTCGTGTTTCCATTAAGCAAATATTTATGCGCAATTCTAATTTGCGATATTTCATGGTCAATGGAAACACGACTAGAGACACAAGAAAATATATAAACCAAACATAATCACACATGAAATGAGGAAGCAGGGCTGTGGAATGATGAGACTCAGGTGAGCGCAATGATAAGACATTAGACAGATGTTGCACATGGATGACGTAAACATAAACAAAAGGCATGTAGAAAAAAACAGACCGAGACAAGGCTATGAAACGGGAGGTTTCACATTGATGAAATGATTTGGTGAAAAAAAGCTACTACAACTGTTTACTTTTTGATCACGGTATGCAAATAAATGAGCAGTACCGGTTATGTAGAGATATACTGGTATTTACTCTGAGAAGAGTTCTCTTCATATCATTTGCCATCTCAACTTGGCTGTGTTACTACAGCTCAGAGACTCTTGGCAGGACAAGTAATGACCCACATCACAAGGGCTGAAATCTCTGCACTACACCAACAACATTCACTTTATAAATGGGAAGGCCAATGTAGCAAACAACAGTTTAAATCTCATTAGGTGGAATGGAATCAAGTAACTTCTGTCTTTAGCAATACTCCAACTTTTCCACCTTGTGCTAGTGTAAAAAACTCTTTTGGCACTCTGTCTGTTGGTGCTTTTTCACATGTCTGGCTTTTATACTTTGTTTTTTTTGGCCTAAAACACATCCATGAGAGACCGTAATTAAGATCTAGATGTGATTTATTTGGGTTGAAAGTTTTTTTGATTATTTTTCTCCAGAAACAATTTAGGTTATTTTGGTGACTATTGAGTTCTAATGTTTTCCTTGAAGCTCCAGTTTTTCATTAAATAAGCAAAATATGACTCATTAACTACATCTGAGGTAAGACAAATGATTTCTTTACAGTATAGAGAAGATATATTGCCCAACGCTATTCAGAACTTTATATACAATTGTTCTTCTGCTGCTGAATGATTTAGTTCACTAGCTACATATTTTGACACATACTCTGGCCAGCAACAAAGCAAATCACCATCTCAAGGCTGATGATCACATACTGTATCAAGCTGCTGCTGTGAGCAGAATAACGGAGTGATTGTGCGCCACACTGTCATGGTAGCTATTATTTATGTTATTTATTCTGCTATTCTTTAATGTTTATCTTTTAATCACATGAACTCCAGCACATTTTCTCTTCCATTCACGCATGGCAGCACTGTTATTGTCTACCTGAAGTATTTGCATTACTTCATGCCCATTTGTCTCGACCACTGTGCGTTGCTCTGTCTTTAGCTGACAGCTGAAAATGTCTCGCTGATCTGAGCGATTGAGCTAGAAATTACTGGCTATGTCTCACCTCTCCATAGACGTGAATGCACACAGTGAAAGAAGAAAGGAGGAAATAAACTGATTAAAAAAGTCAGACATGCCGTCAGCTTATCATCATACCATTCAGCTTTGCTTTATCTGTCAATATTGCAAGCATTCGGATATTTGATAACACCAACAATACTACAATGAGTCCAAAGGAAGGAGACATCACGAGACAGATGGACAGAAAGAAAAAGAGAAAGACAGGAGCAGACAGACCAGTAGGTTTTTCCTGAATTAATGACTTGAGAGCTCAGCAATAGATTTGAGCAAGCCTGACAGTAATCCAGCACCGACCTGCATTTTTCAGCATTATGCTATTGTTAATAATTAATGATGTACTATGCAGTATTAAACGTATCGCCTAACAAGTGGAGTTAGTTTCAGTTCAGTGCACTGCGGAGTGCTTTTCTAAATCTAAACATCCATAAAGATACAGAGCACAGGAGCTATTCATTCACTCAATTTCTCCTAAACAACAATGAGATCAGATGGAAACACAAAAGAGACATTAGCTTAAGTCTCCAACTGCTGCTCAGAGGCTCCTCGTGAGTTTTAGTTGAGATCTCAGTAAAGTCTCACACTGTGTTCTGGTTTGCTGAGATAATAACACGTATTTACTTACGACAGGAATCTCAATATGAACTCAACCATTTCTCACACATGACTAAGAGTCCTTTGCCTCATGCTGTTTCTTATAAAATATTTTATAGACTCTTCATTAAGTCTCCTGACACAACAAAGAGAAACATTTGAGCAATAATATTTTTCTCTGAGAAATATAACTGACCAGTCTAGATATTTCTGGTGTTTAAAAAGTTTGCTCTTAAGGTTTGTATTGGCTAATGTAGCTAGCAAGTGATTGATTTATTCCCAAATCACATCACAAAAATACAATTATTAAGTAACCTCACATATTTTTGCTTATTTGGTTTATGACACTGTCTATGATCTATCCTATTTCTAAGTCCCTCAGTCATAGCAAACAGCTAATGGCATTGATTAATTACTGTATTTGTACTGCACTGAATTATAGTTGATACATACATTTTTGTTGATGTAGCTGATTAAAGTGACAGTGAAAGTGCACTCACATTGCTTTTACACAGTGAATCTATACATAAATGAGGCAAAACATTATGAGCACAGATGAAGATGAAGCAAATAATGGTAAGCATCTCTCAATGGCACATGTCAAAGAACACAATACAGAGTAGGACAGCATCTTATTCATGCCTTGCAGTCATGTGGTTTTGTTGTGGTCACCGCCAGGTTGAGTACCTCCCACAACAAAACAATGGTGCAAACTTCGCACATGAACACAAACAATACTCAGAATAAATTTATTCAATTGGATACGACACATATTTATTATTATCTGAGCTTTTTCGACCACTGGCCTCGTCGAATTCACTGCCAAACCTGTTGTTTCATGATATTTACATATACTTAATTCATAAACTGTTGCCTTATTCAGGACAAAGTTTGAAAGCCTACAAAAGCAGAGATGCATACAAATACATCACAGCAGGCTGGGTAACAGAGCATAAAGTATGGCATCTGAAACAAAAGAAAAGCTTCACTGTAGTAAAACATATTCATACATACACTGCAATACAAAAATAACAAAATTGAAGAATGATAACATAGAAATAGATTTTAAAAAATTAATTAGCTAAGTAACTAAGGAACGAAATTGACCGAATAGGCGTTGGCTGAATAATTTTGCTTATTTACTAAGCCACACAGCTAAGCTACATGACTAAATACCACATTGTAACATATCATTGTGTTTATTTTGAGCTTGAAAGTTGTTTGTAAACTGACAACCCTAAAAGTAATTTATCACAAATCTAATAATACCACAGTCTGCTGAAACGTCTTATTAAACAGACTAGCAAAAGCAAATAAATTCACATAGCAAACGAGCTAGCACCTCAGCTAGCTAACCTAATTAGCTTTAGTTAACTCTAACTTAGTTAATCTCTAACACTGCAAAGTTCACTGCTTTCGTTTGGTGTCAAGTTTGCTCGTTTGATCTTGGCAAGTCATTTTTCTCTCCAGTTTGTGTCTTTGGGAAGTCTATGAAATTATAATCCTTTAACTCCTTTCTTGTTGTCACACCCCACGGCACTGCATATTGAAGGCATGAATCAGACAGTAGGTACCCACTATGACGGCAGCTTCATTTGTGACATCAGCTGCAATTAGAGTTGCCACCCGTCCCGTAAAATACGGAATCGTTCTGTATTTGTAAATTAAACATTGCGTTCCATATTGAACCGATACGGGACGCACTTTGTTCCATATTTTTATCAAAGGGGGTGAAATAAGGTTGAACTGAGACAGAACGATATGTGTGAATCTGCTTCTCTCTCTCTCAGCCTCTCTGTGGTGTTTCAGCAGAGTGTGCGTGAGTGTTGTGTGTGAGTGTGTCGTTGGCGAACGAAATGGCTCTTAGAGTCGACTCTTTGAAGTGAGCGATCAGAGCTGACTCGTGTCTGGGAGCCAGACTCATTTCCCCCTGTTGAAGGCGCACGTGATTGGTCAGTAAGGTGGGGGGGGGGGTGTCGCTATATTAGTAATAACTATAATTGTTGCATGCGCACACACAGAGAGAGAGGCTACAAAAAGTCTTTCTCTGATGAAAACTCTGTGCATATGACAATAAATGACATAAGTATAAATAAATAAATGCACAAATAAATGACTGAATAAATAATTACTCACAAGTAATTGTACAGACAAAAAATACATTAAATACATTTTGTCATGAAAAGGATATATGTAAATTTATATGAGGAAACTTCTTCTACACGTCCATACATAAAAATTATTTGGCGCACTTTTGAAATCCAAAACAGACAACAAAAATTCACTGAAATATGGTCATCAGTATGGAAAGTGTTGGGGGATATGTGATTTTTCTTTTTGCATGATACTACTGTCTGTATTGTAACCATTTATTTTACTTTATTATGCCCTATTCCTTTATAAATTAATGATCATTTTGTGATATAGCGAAATATGTGACCATGTTGCAGCGAGATACATACTGTATATACAATTCTTTTCTTTTTGTTTTTGTTCTGTTCTTTTGTGTAAAATGCAAAACTCTATAAATATATAATTTAGAAAAAAAATAATGATTTCAGTTGTTTTAACATTTCTACATTTACTTCATTTCATTCACTGTTGAATTGACATTATTTTATTACTAGCTTAAGCTAAGCAGCAAAAGAAGAAGAAGACGTAGAAAAGTATTTTGATTTTGGAGGTGTAAGAGGTCTTAACCAAGCCATAAAAGCCCATCACTAGTGCGAGTCGTCACCAATGAAAGCATTGTCTGCATTGGTAAGATACACCTGAAAATGGTGCGCAATTTTAAAATATAGCATCTACCGAAGGCAATTTTAGTCTGCTATATGTTTCTCTGACAGTGTAAGACCTTTTATTATATAGGTGCAATATTCAAGCCACACCCAACCCGCAACGAAATCCCTCCCCCCACATACACTCCAACCCCAAACACCCCGCCCCCCAACCCAACTCCCCCTTCCCCCAACCCGGCCAGGGGTGTCCCTTATTTCAAAATCTGAAAGGTGGCAACCCTAGCTGCAACCCATCAATAGTATATGTGCTGGAAATATGCAGAAATGCACAGATGTGAAGATCTATGTGACATCGACAACTGCCAAATTGATTTGGCTAAACAACAGATTTGGAGCATTTATTACACAGCCAGGCTTGTGGAGTGTTCCTAGTCAACAGTGGTGAGTACCTTCCAGTATTGGCCTTTATATTCCCCAGATCTAAATTTGTTTGAGCATTTGAGGGATGTGCTAGAGCACGAAGTCTGATCTGCAATCTAAGAACTTACAGGACTTAAAAGATGTGCTGTTAATGGCTTTGTGCCAGGTATCACAGGGCACCTTCAGACGTCTTGTAGAGTCCATGCCCTGGCAGTTCAAAGCTGTTTTGTTGGCACGTGGAGGACCAACAGCATAGCGCAATGGTCATAGCTGTATGTGTAATTATTCTGTGGAAAGTGTTGCTATCATGAATAGCAGTTGTATAGTCACACTTAATTAAAACAATCACCTACACTCTTTACAGAAGAACCTGTTCAATGTTTGGTTCTTTAAAGAAGTATACGTTAAGTGACCTGTTTGTATGCAAATAATCTTTTTAAAGTTTTTATAGACTTTAAGACTCAAATAAAAGTTCTAGAAGAGCCCTCACTCAATAAAAAACCATGTGGGTTTTTCAGACTCTTCACACTCACACACTTCATTAACAGAAAAGGAAAAATTTTACTTCTATGGAATCACTCAAAGAACAGTTTGGGGAACCTTTTCAGAGTGTATGAATGAAATAAAAGCTTGTTTGTCCTTTATTCAGTAGGGACAAGCCTTATGTAGATAAATGTACATCACTGTACTTTTGTCCATGTATACAGAAAACAGTATATCATACAGTCAAGACACAAACCTCTGATACAAATTGTATAAACTTGATTCTGTAACAAACCATTACTTAAAAACAACACATTTTTCAGGGACACCTTAACAACATATTGACTTTTCCAGTCTATAAATTAACTCCATAGTAAGAGAGAAGGTGAAGACTGCTGTTAAATGTCTGATCAACATGTCAGAAATGTCTCTCCATGCTGTATGAGTGTGTGTGTGTGTGGCCTCTCTGCTGTATGCGGGCTGTCATGAGGCCTGATTAATCTTCATTTCTTCATCTTGTCATTTCTAGCACTCGTCCACCAAGCGTCTGCAGCAGAACAGACTCACTGAGCTGAAACATGTCAATGTAACTTTGCAAAGAATGAAGGACTGGCGTAAAGAATTAAACACAATATGTTGGGATTTACGTTGTATGAATGTCCAGGCAGACTCTAATAGAAATTATCTATTGCAGGGATCTTCAGATCAGGATTTCAGTGATATTTCTGCTCAGACACGCCTACTATATCTGGCAATTAACAGATGTATTGAATCAGGCCTGTTGTGCAGGGAAATCACAAAACTGTGCCAGTCAATGTAGTCCATACTGTATATAAAATTCTGAATAAACTGTTTTTCAGTGATCGCACATAAACAAGTGTGTTACCTTATATCAAGCCCAGGGGCGCACACTTTTTCAGCCTGTGAGCTACTTATCTAATGACTAAGTCAAAATGATCTACCTAATATAAAAATGCAAGACATATTTATTTATAAATATACTGACAATTTATATGTACAGTGTATGCTGGTGTACCTTGAATAACTACATGAACCCATATTGCACAGTACAACTGTGTAGATGTTTTGTCATTAGCCTACTTTACTCTGATGTCTTGTGAAACTTGATTCAGATTGAGCGGCTTGGAATCCTGCTGGGTCCTAGTGCGCGACGTTTCCCTGTATATCAAATAAAAAAGGAATGGACGGTTGCTAAATTCTGCATTTCATTTGGAAATTAAGCTCCTAGAGTCTGGAGAAAGAGTGTAGAGGTAATGAAGTCCAGGTGAAGTTTCCTGCAGTCTGTGATGGTTTGGAGTGCCATTTCATCTACTGGTGTTAGTCCAAATTCAGCATAACCATCTACCGGGAGATTTCAGAGTGCATTCTTCCATCTGCTGGCAATGGATGATGCTGATTTCCTGTTCCAGCAGGACTTAGCACCTGTTCACAGTGCCAAAAGTACTACCAAATGCTTTGCTGACCATGATATTACTGTGCTTGACTGGTCAGCCAACTCTCCAGACGTGAACCCCATTGAGAATCAATGGGCCATTGTCAAGAGGAAGATGAGAAAAACTCAACCCAACAATACAGAAGTGCTGAAGGCAACTATCAAAGCAACATGTTCTTCAATAACATTTCAGCAGTGCCCAAATAATTTGAGATACTGAATTTCTGTTTAGAAATATGTCACTTTATGTTTAATAAAAATAAAATATGTGTTGGTTTACCTTTTCAAATTAATGAATAAAAAATGAACTTTTCCACAATATTTTTTTGTTGTTGTATGACTCCACAAATATCAATCTTAAAGGAACAGTGACAAAAACAGCCATTCCTACTCTAATAGATAAAGAGAGTTTGGATAATGGTCATGTAATGGCTGACTGTGATTCATAAACCCACACAACCATAAGTGGACCTCTGGGACAAATAATGTGCAAGAAAAATATATAGCTTTATGTGTACATAAAATTCATTAATTAATTCATCCATTCATTCATTTATTATGAATCATCAATCAATATCATAATCAAAGCTGAACCTGTGCACCCCTAAAACATACACAAAGAAAACAATATGTTACCAAACACTGGCCTAAAACTGTCGAAAACTAAAATTCTTCAAAGTAGGCACCTCTTGCTTAGATGCCAGCTTTCTTGGCATTTTCTCAGTCAGCTTTATGAGGTAGTCACCTGGAATGGCTTTCAGTTAACAGCTGTGTCTTGTCAAGACACATTAATGCAGTTAATGACTTGCATTTCTTGCCTCTTAATGTGTTTGAGACATCAGTTGTGTGTCTACTGTGAAGAATTTAAAATCTAAAACATATTTTGGTTTGTTTAACACTTATAAGTTTACTACATGATTCCTTATGTGTTCCTTTATAGTCTGGATGACTTCAGTATTAATTTACAATGTAAGAAAACAAATAAAAACACTGAATGAGAAGGTGCATCCAGTCTTTTGATTGGTACTGTATATGGTCTGTGGAGCTGATAAAATGCACAATGAGTGAAGATACAAGTAGGTCATTTGAATAGCATGGCTGATCTGATCTGTGTACATATACAGTATAGGTTATGCTTCATCTTCTATGCTACACATAACAAAAACAGCACTAATTGGATCAGTACTTGATATTGAGCACAATCCTGAGTTCAGGTCTCAGACAGAAGTCAGAATATCCTTAATGATAAGGATGGTCAGCTTGGTGATTTGGCCTGTACTCCACAGATCGTTTCAGTGTATCAGCACAAACAGTGGTAGTGTCTGCATATAGACTTCCTTGTGTACAGCAAGTGTGTATCGATGAGTGTGGAGCTTGTTGGAACATGCTGCGAATGGCATGGGAGGCAGGAGGTAAATAACGAGCAGTACGTCAACTATCTGGCCCTCGCCAGGAGGCCCCAACAGCAAATTGCTAACAAATCAACGAGACAAGAGAAATATTTTGTGAGACAGTAGGGGTTAGGCCTCTACAGCAGACATAAGGCTGAGTGGAGAGGATCTGCAATAATGAAATGGCATGAACCCCATCCTTCGCTCCACCCTGCGTGAAAATCGATCCTCTCTTCAGTGCCAACCTGAAAAAAAGCAGGCCACCACAATTGTTCACATCTTGCTGAAAAGGCCATACAACGCTTCGGGGTCACAGGAAAGGTCCGACAGCACTTTCAGAATGTAATAGAAGGGGAAAAAATAATAAAACCAACAATGAAACAAGTGTTTGAGTCAATTTATAGACTATTTTAATGTGAGGGAAATTATAGAGAAGCAACACTTTACTGCCATTACCACAGAAGCACTCAAAAGACTGAATAACCTGTAATGCCTGAATAACGTGTCGTTAGCAAAGTTGTTTACCCTTAGAATGGTCGGGATAGTGATGTTGGTATTGATTCATTGACGCACTGTCTCTCTTCGTGCAAATGGTTTACAACTTAAAAACAAGATCACGGCCCATCACATCCAGCCACAGCAGGACTGACCCAATTACAAGAAAACAACTACAACAAATTCCAGTCAGAAGCAGCTCCAAGGACATTCAAGTAGAAACCCCTGGCTTCAAGATTAGCACAAATGTAATAAATTAAACAGACAAATAAAAAAGTCTCAGTATGCTTCAAGTGTTGACTTTAAGATGACAGTTACATTAAAAGACTACAAATTCCAAATGTTCTTTTGGGCCAGGCAGAAACACAGGCATATTTTATACATGTAAGCTCCTGACAGTTGTCTCCTATAATCACTTTGAGAAAAAAAATCTATTCATGAAATATTGATAATTATATTTATTCTCCATTACATTATTTAGGATGACTGGAAGTGTCGGGGCTAAAGCTCTACTGAATATTTGATTTAAAGCCTGAATACAAGCACTGAATATGCATGTGATATCTCAGAAATTCAGCCTTGATCACTTTTTCCATCTAAATTCCATGCAAAATGAGTCTATATCAGCTGTCATATAAGTGACATGTACCTACATTTCATGTCAATTATTTAAAAACACTAATAATAGTAATAAAGCATCAAAATGGAATCGAATAATATTGTCAACTAAAAGTCATTGCAAAAATCTTTATTATAATTAAATTTGGCACACTGCTTCTCATCATGTTATCATATTCCATGTAAATAAATGTGTATTATTTGTATATCACTGCAAATAAATTAGCATTTGCATAAAGTAACATCAATTTACACAAGTATTAAAGAAAGAGACTGAAATAGAAAAACCAACAACTCTAAAAGTAGAAAACAGTCCAATCTCAAAATGGCCCAATAGCGGTTTCAAAATGTGCAAAGACATGTTAGTGCTGTGAATATACTGAAATGAACTGAGAGGCCTCGAGAGAGAACATCAAACAAGCACACTGCCAAAAACACAAGCGCCTTCACTGTGTTGACTGTGCCATCTCATTTGCACTCCTGGTGAATGTAGACTTTTAAAAGTCAAAGCAATGCAAGATTGGACTTGTGGGAAACCATACAAAACTGCCGATGCAATTGTAATGCTGTAGAGAATGCTCACTGAAACTCTCATGCTTGAATCAGTGAGAAACTGAAAATATATTACACTTAGCTGTTTAGCTGTCTGATTTTATCTGAACCAGCTTCCAGCAGTTCAAATCCAAAACGACTGTATATCTACACATTCTGAGCCCCAAACTGAATCCGCTAAGAGTGGATGACATGGCGAAAATGTATCATGACAGTTGAATTCCTGATCAATTTTACAAACCTCATTTCCACAAAAGTTGGGACACTTTTTGAAAATGCTATAAAAACTAAAATCTGTAATTTGCTAATTCACTTGAATGTTTGTTTAAAAGTCAAAAGGACCATGACATGATTTTATATGTAATATATATATATATATATATAATGTAAATAAATGTATGTCAATGACTTCAACCCACCCAAAAAAGTTGCAAAATAAGACCGGTCTGGAAGGTTCTACAATTAATTTAACTGGTAACATGTGAGATCATCAAGACTGAATATAAAAGGAGAATACACCTGTGAAACCTCCCACCACAGCCTCATCCCTGTCTCAGTCTTGTGTCCACATGCTCTTTTTTTACATTCTGTTGTCTCGCCCTCATCTTGTCTTTGGACTCCACAGCCGTGTTCCCCAATCCATAGTCTGATTACATTTGGTTTAAAGGTTCCCTTGTGTGTCACAGTCCTTGTCAGTCATTCTTCATGATCCAGGTCATATTTGTCATCACATCATTGTATTATCCAATTGTTTGTCACCCACAGCCATAGTCTTGTTTGGTATCCATAGGAAAGTTTTGAGTTTTGTTAACAAAGACAAGCTTTTGTCTTCATGCTGCATCCACCTCCTTTAACCCTTTTTGACACTACCAAACACTTGCAATGTTTCTGAGTGCAAGATTACAAAAAATACATGTCTTTCACCATCTACAGTTCATAATATCACTTAAAGATTCAGGGAATCAGAGGAAACCTTTGTGTGTTAAGCAGCAAGAGAAACTGCTACTGAATGTGACCATTTAGCCTTCAGGTGGTATTGTTTGAGAACCATCATGCTGCTGTGATGGACATAGATGCATGGGCTCTGGAGTTTTTGGAAAATCATTGTCACATTGGCACAGCTGGTCCCAGCATCTGTGATGGCATGGGTGATCTGCAGATATGTGAAGGTACCATTGAAGCGGAGGGCTTATGGTGGTATTTTGGAGAGACATATGCTGCTGTCAAGACAACATCTTTTCCCAGGAACTCAGCAGGACAATGCCAAGCCCAATTCTCTACAAGTTACAACAGTGTGGTTTTGTAGACAGTGCATGACTTTCTAGACACAGAGTGTGTGCGTATTGACTGGCCTGTCTGCAGTCCAGATCTGTGTCGCATTGAAAATGTATGGAGAACAGTGAAGAGGAGAATCAGACAACGGTGACCACAGACTGTTGAGCAGCTTGAGTCTTGTATGGAGCAAGGATGGGCAAAAATTCCATCTGTACCAATTATCAACTGTCAAATGATTAAAAAGTGTTCCAAAAATTAAAGGTGATGTGACCCAGTGGTAAACATGCCTGTCTTAACTTTTTCAATGTGTTGCAGGCATCAGTTTCTAAATGTATATTTAATAGAATTAAAATATTTTCTTTGTTCTATTGTCTGTTAAATAAATTTCAGTTTTTGTGCATTTTTAGAAAATGTCCCAACGTTTCTCAAAATGTGGTTTGAATGTACAACAATATTCTTATTACTTTTAAAAAGAAACATTTCAAAGTTGAAATTCAGTATTTACAGTATTACTTAAACAAAATTATCACATGAGTATGGCAGAATCATGTTTTGTGATACTGTATTTTTTCTCAAAAGCACATTTAATTATTAGTTTAAAGACAAAGATTGTTGGCAGACAGTTGTAAATGTTGTTTTTAAACCTATGACAGCTAGATAACAGTGTTGTAATCTATCTTCAGCCATTCGACTCAAATCATTGATCATCACAACAAATCATTGGTCAGAAAATTAGCTAATAGCACTCCAGAGAGATGTGTCACCATTTGCTCATCACTGCTTGTTGCTGCAGTGAACTGTTGGGGAAAAAGCTGGAAACAAGAATTCACTGTTTTTTTTTTACACATAGATAACATCATGAACGATTTAAATGTCTGACTTAAAAAAAAAAAAACTAACACATATCTGTGTGTTCAAGATTTCCCAAAATCTTCTGGCTTTTTTCTTAAAAGATTAATAGTTATCTGATAATCTGTCACAGCTGATGCAGTCAATCACAAGCCTAAAAACAAGCTGCGCAATACAACCAAGAGTGACAGATATCTACAGCCAGAGATCTACAATATGCAGTCTTGTGAGTAAACGTTTAATAGCTTAAAACATTATAATAGCTTAATAGATTCTCATTTTGTTTAATCTATTAATTCAGCCAAAAAATGAACTGATACTAAAACCATAAAAATCCATCTCTGATCATGAGTAAAAATATGAAAACTACATGTAATCACAACTAACTGATCAAGCAGAACATGTTCTGTGGCATTTTCACTCTTTGTCCTACATAAAATTTCATTTTCCATTTAAAATGTCCACAGATTAATGCAGCAAGATACTGTAGTTACAGGCAGGAATATTTATAACTGTATGCAAGTCTTAAAAAGAGGTTCATATGAAATTATGAATAATATAAAAGGACAGAGTCTGGGCTGCAGGCCCCAAAGCCCATTGGGTTAATATGGCCTTGTTCAAGACTTACATAATGCACACTATCAAAAGAAGGTCTATGATGTATGTCCAACTGAAGGACGCAATAGTCCTGCAAGGTTTCAATTCACAACCTGTACTTCTCCATCTGAGGTGTGAAGGATACTGGAGGGAAATGATGAGTTCTTCTAAGTCTGGTCTAGCTTCATAAGATTTAAGCATAAGAGTGCTATCGATAATCTGGTCTGTTATGTGAAACACAAAGATTGTGGATCAGCACTTGAGAAAGTGTGAATGTTGGCCTGTATTCTGAGTTAATCTCAGGGTAGATACTGCTTGTCGATCAGTTCAGTTCTTTGGCATTAACCAGCTAAGACATACAGGCACAGAGCCAAAGCTGATCCCAGATCAGCACTGTTACTCTGAGCTCAGCATCACATAACAGGTCATTATGTATATGCTCAGGTGCGAGTGTGGAAAAGCATCCCCGTGGTGCATCTGATTCCACTGCTTACATTAATGCGATTCCCACTTTCAAGCTTGAGTTAAATCCTCTAAATGATTTAAAAGAAGGGAAATTGCTTTGGAGTACCAAACCCACAGTCTTAGCTAGGGAGTGTAAAGCTTTTATATTATGCTCATACTGCAAAACACATTAACCCTCGAGATACCAGGAGGTTTTGTTGAAAACACAGCGAAATGAAATAGGTTCTCAGAAAAATAATCAGTGGTGTTGCTGCATACTTAGGGGCCCAAAGAAAAAATAGCCTTTAGGGCCCCTGCTGAACACCCACCACTTACCTCAGGTAACCACTTATTCCATTACCTTTCCTACCTACTTTCATTCTAAACAATTTCTTACATGATAAAGGAAATTGGTGAGGTTTTTTAATGGTATATATAATAGAAAAGTAAAAAGTTTCAGAACATATCATTCATGAATCACTCTGTATAGTCCATGTATGGAAACTAAGCTGCAAACTAAGGGGTTTAGTAAAGCTGGGCGATATAGCCAAAAATTTTATCAGAATAAATTTTTCTACATTGATCAATCTCGATAATTATCATGATGATAAATTTTCTAACACTGTCGTAGTTTTAAACAACATCTTTCTAAAAAACATCAAACTAAATACATGAAATGTTACTATTTAAATATTAAAATGTTTATTGCCAGAACATTATATTGTAGCATCGGGCGACACGTTGAAAGGATGGACAAAAAAGACATTTTATTGTTGAAACTTACAATGATTGCTGTCGGCCGCAGCCACTCCAAAATAACAACAGGCTAGAGAGGCAAGCTAATATGCTAATTCGAGCACTCCGGCTGACACACACACACACACACACACATACACACACACACATACACACACACAGTGAGCTCCCCTCCTCCTTCTCACACAAACAGCACTGGCGAGGAGGAGCTAAAAAGCAGCAGTATTAGACTTCTGAACTCACTGTCAAGCTGCTTAGTCCTGAAATGGAAACGAACATTAATGCTTATCGAATTCTTTTGTGCTTATCATCATCATCGAGGGAAAAATTATCATTTAAAAAATCGATATCGTTTTATTGCCCAGCACTAGGGTTTAGTATTCCTGTTTTAAGGGTGGTTCTGAACTAAAACAGGAATATCAGTCTCTCTACTGGCTACATCGACCACACCCCCTTGTTCTCACTGGTTAGGATTTAGGTGTGGGTGTGGATATTCCTGCAATAACAGGACGTTATATAGACTTGTCTGTTCAGCCCATAGAAGTTTAGCCACACTTTTCAGTCTATACCTTTTTTTGAATGAGGCACAATAAAGACAGAAACAAACACAGACCATTTAATTCTACATCATAAACAGAGGTTGGGAAACTGTCATAGACAGATGACTTATGACTGCTAATAGCACATACAGCCACATAATCAAAACCATACACAGGCCTCAGGACAAACAACAGGATGTGAGCCTTTTACCTATAATAAAAATATAATATAATAATTTAAGGCATTTTATATCTATTGACATATCAAACTTACAGATACATTAGCAAAAACAGCCTGTTTAATTCCGACAGAGAGAGAGTTTGTCCATAAACACCCACAAATGTCAATAATGGACCATAGGGTGAAAAAAATAAAAACAAGTAAAACAGAGGTTATGCCCCCTTTAAAGATGCATGCCAGTTTTAGCAATCTCACACTTGGCTTTGTGGAATCATTTGCATAATAATTTTCTATTTTATTTAGACAAACAAAAATAATAACGAACTGCGGTCTTAATACTTCCACTACGGGAGGACAATAATTACATATTAATTGCATTGTGAGATGATTATCTTACTAAACCTAAAATGATTACCCTAAAGCCAGGTTTACTCTGTGCTATTTCAGTGGACTTATCAGACTGTTACAAGCAGACAGTATGAAATGATGCCAATAAAATCTTGGCAGAATTCAGTGTCAGACTGTGTAATATCATGTTTTTAAACTGTACAATAAAGACTTTACAGCAATTGACATGCTATTAAAGAAAATGTCCACGTTCAGCATATTTCAGCAATGCACATGTTCTTGAGAAACAGATAAAAAGCATAACAGTATCAATGAGATGACTCGACAAATGTTCCAAAACATGAAAAAGGAAAGTTTGGAGCCATTCATCTTTGAATACAGTATGCAATGGTCATCCTGAAAAGTGATTAAAGAGAGCTTTCTTTGATGCAACAATTGAATAGCTCCCACTGTTTGTTACGTTTTGCCATGACCACTAATGAATTCATAGTCATTCTACCTTCTGCATCATCCAATGAAGTCCTCATACTCGATTACAACATAAAAACATTTTAGTAGGCAAACTGCAACTCTGACACCAGCAGCATGAAGAGCTGAGAGTCTATCTGTGACCATCTACTGCAGAACTGTGTGTTTAACACACTGCTGTGCGTCAAAAAATTTAAATATGGTGGAAAAAAAGTTCATATGTGCTTTTTTGTTGCTGTTTTAATTATTCTACTCTTCGAATAGTAATTTACTCAAATAATTAAAAAAAAATAATTCTAATAATGGGGGGCACGGTGGCTTAGTGGTTAGCACGTTCGCCTCTCAGCGCTGGGGTCTTGGGTTCGATTCCCCATCTGAGCGGAGTTTCCATGTTCTCCCCGTGTCTGCGTGGGTTTCCTCCGGGGTCTCCGGTTTCCTCCCACAGTCCAAAAACATGGAGGTCAGGTGAATTGGGTACTCTAAAAATTGTCCGTAGGTGTGTCTGTGTCTGTGTGTGTGTGTCACCCAGCGATGGACTGGCGCCCTGTCCTGGGCTTAGTTGAATAGTGTAACGCCCTGCCCTGCGCCCAGTGAGGGGGTAGGGGACTAACCGCGACCCTAATAAGGATTAAGCGGGTGTGATAATGAATGAATGAATGAATTCTAATAATCCAGAGATTCAGATTTTTTATTTTCATGACTGCCATTGCTGGTTCGGTTATGGCAATGTAGACCACATATGGTGACCATTCAGAAAAAAAATTGAAATAAAACAATATTTATTCAAGATTATCTCATAATAAAGTTCCCGCTGTGCTACTGAATGAACTTGAACTTGCCTACCAAAATGGAGGTGGCGTGATTGCGTTTCATCATTGAAACACTATCTATTTGAGGTTTGTAGTCAGGTTTTGTAGGAGTGGTTTCAAGGTGTGACTTGATGGAAACTCAAAAGTCAGCCATCTTTGGCCAGAGGGCACTAAATCATCCACAGTGGAGTACATCCCATTGGGCAGTCCATGTTGTCTGAGTTTAATTCAGGACCAAAGATATTCACATGCAGTGCACGATTTGGCCTATAACAGCATCAAAATTGGGCCAATTATCACAGTGTAAACCTGGCTTAAAGCCTGTCTGAAAAAGACAGCAGTAAAACTGCTTATGTTCAGTGCTTATTGAAAGGTACTGGGACCTATGCTAACATCAGCCAGACTTGTTTTAATAAAGCCTAAATTTTAGACAACATTGTTGCCTTGCCATCTGTTGCCTGGGGGCCCTTTTTGACCGGGGGGTCCCTAACAAACTGCCAAGTTTGCTTGCCCACTAACTTTGCCTTTGAGCAAAACAAAGCATAATCTTTAACAAAATCAATGTTAAACAGCATGTGGCATGTATACAGCACCACCTCCTAGTGTTATAGAGGGTAGGATACTGGTGTACTTTAGCAGTTTGTAAAAGTTCAGATTGACTCAAATTATAGTTCCCATCACTCTCAGTCTTGAATAGAACTTCAAGCACATTCTGTATCATTTGCAGCAAGAAATGAGACATTTATACCCTTTCAGACAGATGCATTTCAGACATGTTTAAAGTATGCACTGACATTACAGTGTAGCCATCAATCAATCAATTACACAGTCTGCCTCATTCCCTGAGAGCAAGAATTAGCTGGCAATATACCAGGAATGGAGGGATTAGAGTCAGCAAGGGTGCATTCAGTGAAAGAAGGACTGATTGAAAGTGTCACAAGCATAAAATACACTATATAGTGCAAAGGTTTAGACACCCCTGGTCAAATTATGCCTAGTTCACATTACATGATTTTAGCCCAGTTTTCCAATCGCTGACAGTTTTTTGTAGATCGCTTACAAAAATGTCTCCTCAGAGGCAAATCTGGGATTAGTCTGCACTCACTCTAAATATCTGGTCCAGTCGGCGACTGTGAGTCGAGAGCAGTAACTACCTACAACCAAGGGGATTGTGTAGAGAGAGAACAATGTGACCGTTGACGTAATTTCTCTGTTATTGTTATTGTGACTGCACTGGAGAAATAATACAAAGTAATGCTGGTGACAGGTGGGACTATCCTGTGTTTGAACTGAACAGACAAGTAAATTTTCATTTATTAAATATTTACCTCCAACTCTCTCTGCAGAACAGACAGTACCTGCTGGCCATGTGCCTTTATATCTCTATCTTCTCAACCATATTCTTTCCTTATTCTTCTTTCTTTTGTTGCTGCAAATCAGCTATCAGATGGCATCGCTAGTTCTTGCGTGTTGAGTTCTGTTCTCATGACAAAATGTGTTTTTGGAGGGCAGTCTGTGATTTCGCAAGATGAAAAATCATGTAGTTCATGACCCTGTGTCATTGACCAGTCATGGAGCATGAAAGTCACAACTGAATGATTCGCAATAACAGCTCAACCAGTCATAGTGTGAATGGCACAATGACTAAAAACTCAAAATGTCATGTAGTGCGAACCTGCCATTACATATTTTGTTGATAGTCTAGATGAACTCAAGTTAATTCACTAACAAATTAGTTTGTTCAATAACAGAAAATAAAGAATTAATAAATGTCAATTTTTTTCTTAATTCCAGTCTTATAGAAGAAGTGTAATATAGGGTGTCCCTTTTGCTAATTTACGCAAATGACCATGAATAACTTCAATGCTAATGAAGATATGGTGATGAAATTTGGATTAACTCAGTCTGTTTTAAAAAGACCAACATGCAATAATACAGTGCTGGTAAGCGCAGCTGTCGGAATAGAAGCCGGCGCCTGTCCAGCTGTCTCCATTTGTCTGCTGCAGTGAGACACTAAAGTCCTCAGTTATCATATTGGACACAGCACTGGATGTTGGTTATTTTGCCCTGTGAACTGTGGAACAATCCATGCAAAATGTATCAGTACACTGTACAGGAAGATGCAACAGTAATGTCTAAAACAGTTTGGAAACAATGGGGTTGGTGAATAAATTTTCACAACATGGAGTGTTGTTGGGTTCAAGTGTGCTTGGATGGTGGTGGTGGCCATTTACAGCAGATGTTGTAACAGCAATCTTTTTCACACAGACTGAGGTATGTTTAATACAAATTAATATTTATACAATATAATACAAATTTAATACAAATACATGTCTTTATTAGAATTAAAGTTTTTCACAATTGTTTGATTAAAAAAGAAAACAGGACACCATGCACTTTCAATGTTATGCTTATACTGCAAAATATATTAACCATCAAGACAGACGTTTTCTTGAAAATAATCCCAAATGTAGTATAAAACAAACCAGTGATGTTAGTGTAGATTAAGGGGCACTAAGTAAAAACAGCGTTTAGGATTGCCATGAAACACCCTCCACTACCTCAGACATTATCTCTCCCACATACATTCACTCCAAAACATTTCTTCTAAAGATAAGGTACTGTAAGAAAACATATCAGAACCAGAATTAAAGTTATTTTTTTTTTACTGGAATGCACATTTACAAAATTAAGAGTATGCTTTTGGCCAGTTCACTGTAAAGTATTCACAGAGTATACACAACAGCTACTGATTTCAAATGGTGTACCAAATCATTAACTGAAAGTAGGACTGTATTGTTTGCCCAAGCCAAAATCATTAGGATCCCTTCATATGAATTTGTATTAAAGTACAGGATAGTTGTATGAATGTCTAGACAAGTAGCTGCTGGACAAAGTCAAAAGAAAGTGATATGATCAAAGAAACGTCCATCAAAAAATCTGCAGTTCTTGTCTCGAGGGATAAAAAGCAATTTACCACACTTAAAGTGAATTTTCAATGAAAAGAGAAAAGAGCTTTACATATATGTACTTATGAGCAATTTTCTAGCAAATAAAACTTCTGAAAGCAATGTCTGTAATGGATTTCTAACAAAAACACTAAATAGATTGATGCACACACACACACTCGTCAGCCATAACATTAAAACAACCCACAAATGAAGCAAATAACATTATTACATAACAACACAAAGCATGTGAAGGTCTGGGATATATCAGATGGTAGGTGAACACTTGGTTCTCATCAGTGGCAGTTTCTGATATGGGCGATATGGACAACTGCCTAGGGTGGCACGACATCAGGGACTGCACGAGGGCAGCCTGTGCCGCATACAAGAGGTTTTGTGAAGCACCCTTGGGACCACTGCATTGCTTAGACCCAGCTGATGTTCATCCCGGAGGTTGGGGTGGGGGTGGTGCTGGGGTTGTATAAAAATATGAAGCAATCAACAAGGCAGCCATGGCCTGGTGATTAGGGATTTAGTACTGTGACTGTTTGGCTGGTTTGATCCCCTGGTAGGTCAAGACTGAAATGCCTCTGAGCAAGGCACCTAACCCACAACTGCAGTGATTGTTCACTTTCAATGTACTGGTATCATTTAAAGCTAAAACTGCTCAATTTCACACATAGTGAAATGTATCATTTGGATAATATTACAGTCTTTTGTTTTCTCAAGTTTAGTTCAATATTATGTTACTCTCTCTGGCACAAAAGGAAGCTCATAGGGCACTCTAGAACACTTGTTTCAATTATATTTAATTATGTTTTTATTTTCACAAATGCTTATCACCTCAGTCCTAGTACTTACATATGTTTCACCATGAACACACCCAAGCCAGACTTCCACAAGCTCCAACTGGAAACTGTCACACAATGAAAGAGTGAAGTAGCCCAAACAAATTTAGTTACAGCTCCATGTGCTGGAGAAAATAAACCTAACTTGCACAGAACACCAAACCATTGCAATTTTTGTTCTTCAACCCCAGACTTGTGTGTCAGTGAAATCCTCCAGTCACAGTAAAAAGCCCCTCACTGCATTACAAAGTCAACCATAGTACAGTATACAACATTTCATATTAGTTCCAGTCCATGACTTTGCATTACTTTGGGCTTTTGTTGATAATGGCATTGGGAGACCCCGATAAAATCACATCGCCTTTGCCTTCAGAAGTGTTCCTAATTACTGTACTGTGGCAGAACAAAGGAACCCTGATCTCCCACTGAACCCCCAAGGTCAGACTTTTACAAAACACCTGAGGGCCGTTTAATTTTTCTTTCAGGAGGACTGCCACTTCATCAAGTTTCAGGACTCGTCAGAGCCAAGAGCTCAGTGAAAAGAAAATTGATTTCACCTCTGAGGACAGGAAGCTGCTGGCCTGGTGTTTCCTAGCTTCCTTCTGTGCCAGGTGGCCTGGTTGCATATGGAGAATGGGAAATGTAGAAGCTTACCAGTCACTGTCTAATCTGACACCAAGTTCCTTCGCCTTGGGATTACTAATGCTCAAACGGAATCACCTGGAACAGAGTACAGGCTCTATCCTTCCTCCTGGGCTATACCAATCCAGTGCATGTCACACCTAAAGGGTTGCTGGAAGGTTGATGGTTCACATTTCGGTCATAGCACCGCCAGAATGCTGTTGTAGCAATTGAGGTCTCCAGGTGATGACTACATGGTTTATCCAAACACAGCTGCTGAACAAAACAGCTTAACTTAATGTGTATTCAGTGCTTTGTCTTTCATTACAAACAAGCTAAGAACCATACAAGAATGAACATTATATAAATGTCTTATGTTGGAGTACCGGTACATACAGTAAATGTAAATTTAAGGACGTTCTGATCCTAATTTGAGTCTCTTCTGATACCAATTCCAATATGCATAACACACCTTACATAGGGTGACCAGATCCGAGGTAATGAAAAAGAGGACACCTTGGGGGAGGAGTTGGAGGCGTATAATGTATTACATGTTCAAATACATTTTTTTTGGTGCTTGACCACAAATTTTATTATTATTAATTATTAATAAATATTGACAAATTATGATTTATATTTTATTAATAATTACTAGTTACTATTAATAATTTACTAATAATGACTATTAAATGTTTTTATAAATAATAAAGTAATAAAAATCAATATTAATCATTAATAAAATATTAATACATTATTACATATTATTTATAAATAATAAACTGTTAAAAGAATGTAGCATAAAATTATCACCCAATCCTTTTCAGTCAACTTCACTTCAGCTCATTATCACCAGTGTTACACTTATGTTTGGACTGTATGGTCAATGGATCTTATTTACACAGAATTTTACCTCATTTTTGAGTAAAAATAAGCAGAAATTCTGAATTATTTTGATAATAGTTACACTTAGAGACATGAGCGTGGAAGTGGGGGGAAAAGTGGACCTGACTACCCAGGGCCCGAGTAGGGAGAGGGGCCCATAAAAATCCTGAATTAATTTATTTTTTGATGTT
>BRDA01088069.1:21895-37072 GCA_036984385.1 Crenuchus spilurus
CAAAGGGAAATCCGACGGTGTTTGAGTACTAACAGAGATGGTAAAGAACGATTACACACTAACCGGCAGCGGCGACAGTGAGGGAGTTTACCTCAGACCTGACATTAAACTGGCCGTCAGGAAAAAGTGGACATTCAATAATTGCACAACTTGCAAACAAGACGGACAAAGTGCAGTCGATTTGCATAAAATTATAGTCGACAAAGTATAATTTTAAGTAATTATAAATGTAAACTAAGACAAACGCTCACAGATGGTCAGACACTATTCTGTAGATAAATGTACGGTGATTCACATTGACAATAGTTTTATTAAGTCTTAAAGACGAATAATAATGAGTTTTTACTCCATATTAAGACTCACTTCAGCTCATTATCACCAGTGTTACACTTATGTTTGGACTGTATGGTCAATAGATCTTATTTACACAGAATTATACCTCATTTTTGAGTAATAATAAGCAGAAATTCTGAATTATTTTGATAACAGTTACACTTAGTGGCATGTAAATAGATGTCTTATCACAGACTGGTAGACACTCGCAAACAGAATCAAATGTAAATATTAATGAATTTTAATATGAAACAGCTGATATTAAAATACGTTTAGCTGACGTGAAACAGGCAGAACAAACGTTCAACACGTTAATAACTTACAGGTGAAAAAGGACTGCCGGTCAAATTACAGTCCAGACTCCATTTGAGGGAGTGACAGCGGCGACGGCCAATCACACATTAGCAAGAAATGGTAGAGACAATCATGAGTTTGTGGCAGCCTAAAGGGAAACTGGCTTGTAATTCAGCTGAGTCTCCATTTAATATAGCGTAACATCTCACTCAAGCAAAGCAAACAGAATAGGGGGAGGTGAGACTAGTTTGTGAATGAAACGCTTCTCGAGTACAACAAAATCCCGGACGTTTGTGAAATTCTGCCTGGACGTTCTTTTTAAGTCTCAAAAAGAGGACATGTCCAGGTAAAAGAGGACGTCTAGTCACCCTACCTTACAGTACAATAAAACTACAACAGTGAATCAGTGACCACAATTACATTCTCACTAGTAACTGACAATAATTTTAGTCCAACACTCTTAGTCTACCTAAGACGTGAGCATGTTAACCATACCGTTTGATTGGCATAGTCTGAGCAAAATAAATAAGCTTCAGCTCAATAGTGGAGTTTTTACTCAAATTAATTATTAACAAAAACAGGATCCAGCAGTCAAGAGACATGATATAGATTGATGCTTGGTAGGTCTAGAAAGATGAAGTTTGAGAAGTTCAAATTTAATAAAGTGTCTCTTCAAACAAAGTCCAGAAATGTCCAGACCTTGGTTTTCAATCTGTTTCCTTATTGATGTGAAAGCTGAACAATAAAAAAGAAAGAGAGTAAAAATACTGATGCTGCTGGACTTTAGTGTTGGTTAAGACTTTTCAGACTGCTTTTGACAGCAAAGAAAGCAAATGGATCATTGAACAAAACAATCCTTACATCTTACTCCAAACTGAAGCTCTCTTATTTTGGACACATTCGGAGACAAACCAGTTCATTGGAAAAGACAGTTTGCTTGGATCAGTTGAGGGTAAACAGGAATACGAAGACCACCAACCAAATACATGGATACAACCATAAGAATAATAAACAAGTCATTAAAGAGCCTGAAGACCCAAACAGAAGGTAAGACATCCTGGAGAAACATTATCTATATATGGTCTAACTTGATGAGACTACAATAACAGTAATAGTCTAGTCTTTACTTACTGTGACATACTGGACATTTTATTTGAAATGGCAATATATTATGATCATATTATATTGATCTGCATGTATGCATTTACTATTTTAGCTGTTCTATCATATGTAAAGACCTCAGCTTTGGATTTTAGTGCAAAGTGTAAAATAGCTTGTTTACCTGCAATTAGATGAAAAACTGCTACTGTAGATTTTATAAGCTTGTGGCTTGTGGACTCTTCTAATTTTCCACTTTAATACAGTTCCACACTGCAGAGAATTTCCTGTAGACTGGGCTTTTTGCCACTGCTGTTATGACTGTACCCTTCAATACACCTGCAAATTCAGCTACTTCCTTCACACTCTGGACAATGCAATCACTCCTTTTGACAATCATTAACATCTGCTTTGTGACCCATTTTCCACACATTCACTGCACTTTACCACCTCTTCTCAAACTATAAATCCAGTCACACACCCTGCAGGTATTTATAGCCCAATCATCCTCATGCAACATCATCTGCAGGAGCATGAAGTTATTACCAACATAAACACACAAGGGGCTATTTTTTGTCTGTGAGGCTAATTTGATAAATAGAACACAGGGAACAATACCTTCACAAAATATTAAACATTGTTTTTGATAGATTAGTTAATTAATAAGAATAATAAGAACAATAACAATAATAATAAAGTATATAATAAAGCCTGTTTTCTTAGCTTGATGGTATTGTTCAAGACAAGGCGTGTAACTGACACCACCTTCATTATATCAGTTAATACATAGGTACAATATTTACAATGAGGTTACTTAATTCAAACTTGTAAGATTTTAATCTAAACAAAAATTTCCTGCAGTGGTTATTTATAGAACTGTCCACTAACATTCTTTAGGGAAACAAAAGTGGTTTATTACACAGAGATGACTTTAGAACCCTTAATTTAAAAAATAATGTAGCCAATGCCAAACCATTACAATATGCTTTGCTCTGCTCAAAAACCGACATTGCAGATTGGATCAGGGCATTCCTACATGTGTTTCTCCTGAAACCGCGGTTTTTAGAGCATGTTTTTTTCCCTTAAATCTCATCGCCTGCAAAGGTTATCGGAAGCAGCCTCATTTCGGCTGCCAGCTCAGGCTTCAGACTGTCCTGCTAGCAAACACATATCTGTCTGGCTTCTTTAGATATCAGGTCCCCTCGAGTCCAATGCATTTCATCAGGGAAGTGGCAAAATGTATGCACGTCTCTAAGACATGCTAAAATAAGGCAGACACATTAATGCTATGTGTCAAAAAGATAAAAGCTACAACTAACAATCTCTACATTGACAGCCATGTAATTTCCACAGGTATTGTCTCCCTCTCCTCTCCTCTCTCTCTCTCTCTCTCTCTCTCTCACTCTCTCTCTCTCTCTCTCTCTCTCTCAACCTACACCTTCCACTCACTCACTCCCACTCTCTCTCGCGCGCTCCCTCAAACACAGACACACACACACACACTCACACACGTTCATGGTGGGTTGTCATGTGGTCAATCAGAGAGCCAGTGGAGCTTTAAGTGGGAGTAAAGAAGATGCAGGGTTACAGGTAGAGCTGACAGGAGGTTTGGGCTTTCTTCTATGAGTCTGTCTGTCCTTGCAGCCTTTATTCCCTTTGTCTCCATCACTGCTGTCAGCTACACAGGGGCCCAAGCACTGCAGAGTTCACTGCAGCAACTGCGCCTGACATATTTTTGTCCCTTTATTATTTTCAAGTATGTATAGAATTTCTTACATATAAAAATCGCCAAGTGCACTGCATGTACTATAAATATACTCTATACAATATATGACATTAATTTTTATTGCTAATGGTATGTGTTGGTAGATAAATTAACATAAACTGTATGGTATGTTATGAACAATGGATCATATAGTACGTAAGATATTTTAACAATTACTGCTTTATATTACTATTATATAACAATTACTACTTAATATTTGATAAACTACTGCATAATATTTATATAAACTACTAAAAAAAAAAAAAAAAAAAGAAAAAAAAAAGATTTTTTTCCACGATATGGGTCTTTTAATTTTAATTATCACCGCTATCTACATAACCAACAGAATAAGTTCTCACAAGGCAAATAAGATATAACGATTCATTTTTGATAATTATTAGGAACATTAGGCTTGGGCTAATAGATGATGCAATCATCTATCATCAGTGATTGACAGTGGGTGTTTCATTTTAGAAATGTTCAAGCCATCCTGGAATTTGACTGTTTTAAAACAGTAAAAGTATAAAATAAAAGTATTGGGATACTTGCTCATTCATTGTTTCTTCCACTTCTTGAATTTCGTTTTACTAGATTATGGAGCATTGCTGTGAGGATTTGATTGCATTCAGTGACAAGCATTACTCAGGTCAGGTTGTTGAAAGACCACCACCCCACCTCATCCTAATCTTCCCAACTCATCCCAAAAGTACTGGATATAGAACCATCATTCTAGAGAACACAGTTCCTTAGCTCAATGCTGGGGCTTTAGAGCCCTCTAGCCCATGCCTGGCATTAGGCCTGATGCCAATAGGTTCATGTTAATCTGCTCCAGAGAGACTCATTCTATTGGCAGTACGTCTCTACAGGGACTAGACAAGCTGTGTGTGATGCATTTGTACATCTGTGACAGCAATGGACCTTAAAGTAGCTGAATGCATTCATTAAAAGGTTTGTCCAAAAACATCTGGACATATAGTGTAGAGGGTTAACATTCATACATTTCTATTTTAATGGACACTTGTGTTTTTGTGATTTTTATTTTATTTTTGTCACTGAAGAGCGCTTTTCAGTGAAGAAGTATCACTGGGTCATGGGGTGCAAGTAGAAGCGCTCACTGATAGGCAACTCACCATCAACTCTACATAAAGCACAAATAATAATAAGAAAAACATTTGTCATTTTGGGTGTTACCTTCAGGCTCCTGCAGATGTTGCACGACTAGAACCAGGCTATAAATATCTGCAGGGTGTGCAGTGGGATTCATAAATTGAGAAGATATGAAACAGTGCAGTGAACTATTCAAAATTGTGGCTGAACGACAAAATGGCTTCACTTCCGGACAAAAATTCTAGAACTCAACGCATGTCCTTCACAACCAGCTTCTGATAGAACACTCCACAGGGAACTGCATACCATGAAAAAAGGGAACAGAGTAGCATGCAGCAGAGTGGCCTTCAGCCTTGTGTGGTGATTGTTGCTACTGCTGGTAGACCCATATGACCATATGTTCAAAACACCTACAAATTCAGCTATGTCCTTCACACTATGACCTTTGGCGCCCAAATGCAATCACTCCTTTTCGTCTACTTTTGCAACCCATTTTCCACACGAGACATTTACTGCACTGTACCACCTCTTCTCAATCTATCAGTCCTTTCACACACCCCACGATAACCTGATAATCCTCACACAACACCATCTGCAGGAGGCTGAAGTTACTACCACCATAAACAAGGTGACTCATTTTATGTCTGGGGAGCTTATTAAAATCAAGTTTTACATATATCCAATGGGCTTCTGCAGGCCACCACATATGTGATACCTTTGTAGTGTAGGATGGAGGACAAGTAAGGAAAGCTCAGGTAAGAAGGGGAGGATAAGTTGTGAGTGGGCAAAAATGTGCAAAAAAAAAGAAACAGTTATTAATGAATAATAATTACCGGTAGTATAATGGAAAAAATGTAAAATCTACAACCCCCACCACCAAATATCAATGTTTGTCTTGATGTTTCCCTGTAGGATTCATAATATGCCAGTTAGGTAGACATTACCCAGTCATGAGGGACATAAGGGACATAATAATTTACATAATAACCATGTATATTATTATTTTTTCTTTATTGTTAAGAACACCTATATCACACATGTAAAACAGTACTCTCATTTAAAAAATGATTACATTTTTGTTAGTGATTTTAAAAAAAATTGTGATGGGACATATTGGGTGGAATATCCCTCCTGTTTTTGGCCATGATTACTGCAGCCTAGAAGGATCAGAAAGCGATTAAACTGTGGTCGTGTACTGCCACACTGTTATTACTTTTTCACTGGAACCACCTTACGACTGTGATTAAATGCCAAAACTCATCTGTCATCCACGAAACACCATCAACTAAACAATTACCGGACAGTCCAGATCATATCCTGGCATCTTAATCACACTTAAAGAAATCTTACAGTTAGGTGCCTCACGGCCTTAAACATCTTTTTTATACACACAGTCTAGATGGAGCAAATTATAGACTGCAATACAAAGACCTATAATACAAGACAATGATATGAATCAAAAACTAATTTCATTTTGTCTCTCATTTCTCTTATTAGCTTTCCAAGTCCATTATGCTCAGCTGAATGGCCGCTTATGTTCTTTAATTTGCTTCAAAACCTGTAATGAAACAACCAAGCTGAATTACATCAAATAAAGGAAGACGGCTATAAATGGTGCCTCACTGCAGAAGTAGATGCAGAGCCAAATTCTGACAGAATCATTTGCAAGGGAAAACAGATCCACACAGCAAAAGCTGCAGTTAGCGCAGGGTGGAATTCAGTTACATGTCCACATTTATACTGTTCCATTTTTTGCATGAATCACTGCTCAGTGATATGTTTTTTAAAACTGATTTTTAGCTAAATATGCAAAAAGTCTTACAAATCACTGACAAATGTTTGGGGTCAGTCAGAATTTTCTGCAACAACATATATTATTATTTAATAATACTATAATAAAATCTACAAATGTTTCCACTCAATATACTCAATCTTCTGTGATAGTGACAGTGTCATTGTTTTTAGTTCAGTTTTGGTGTCTCACACAAGTTGTTGACAGTGAGCTTATAGGCTTTAGTACAGCTGTTTACTCTCTGCTAGGGGTTTGGCACATTTTGCACAGAGTGTCATGAGATGTAGGAGTACTGTGGATACAATAGCACAGAACAGAATAGTTAATGAACAAATTCAACAAACATTCTATACACTGGAATAGGAGATATTATTCCGTAAACAAGTTATTCTAGTGTATATAGTGTTTACTGAGATTATTAATGGACTAATATCTTCTATTTGCAGGTATAGACTATACAGCAATGAACACTGATATCTGGTTCCTATCAACAAAACAGAGGATAGTTTTGTAAATTTGAAAAAAAAAAAAAATTTAAATTAAATGTATCCAGGAAGGACCTAATAAATAATAATAATAATAATAATAATAATAATAATAATAATACATTTTATTTGTAATGCACTTTACATTTCACGGACATCACAAAGTGCTAAAACCACATATGAAACCACTGCAATCATCTGAACTTATTAGTTATGCAGAAATTTCTAAACAGTGGTTTTATTCCCTTTTAAAATTACCCCAAAGGGAATCTTACACAGCACAGTAAATGTTAACCATTTCCAAAATACATTTCCAGAATTAAAAAATATTGTTTACTCAGATTTTATGTATTCTGTTCATACAGAACAATGTGAGTTTAGATATTTAGTATTAATTCATGAATTTATTCAATTAACCTTATTTTGCTACATCCATACTGAGTCATATTAGAATATTCTGAAAATTCCTGGTACGGAATAAACTCAGCCTGGGACGTGACAGATTTGCTGCATGCATAAATAAGCGAGCACACCAGTCAGTTGTAGCACAGCAAAACAATCATCATGGGCAAAAGACGTCATTTGACTAATGACCAAAGGAGTATTTAATAGTTTCAAGTGTGGTAGCATCTCGGATTCCGTTCGGGATGTTCTAAAGCTGCTGTAGTGAAGGTGTAAAGAGAATGGACTTCTCACAAATTGAGTGCCTCCCAATATCTATTGATGAGCCACTGATGCCAGAAGGGAACAGAAACTATGCAAGCGCTAGAGAGCAATCAATACATCACAGTGGACCAGTTAACCTCAATAGTGAACACAGGAACAACAAGGAATGTGTCAGGGATCAGCATTGAGTAAACATCCTGAGCAAAAGAGTGGTTATTCCCACTATTAGGCAGGTGGCCATAATATTCTGATATGACTACATTGCTCAGTACTTCTACAGTGTTTAAAGGGGAAAAATGGATTCAGTTTAAGTTAAATAATATGAATTAATGAAACAGCTGGGATTTGACATTGAGAGCTGTATGAGCATGCACATAAATTAGAGTAATGGAGGGGTTAGCCACTGTGGACCTGAAGAGATGGTTTTAAAAGACCATAAACTACAGTGGAGGTGTCAAGGGGAGGTGTGATTCCAGCCTGTTCCTGACTGCAGTTTGCAGCTTCACAGAATTATGTTCCCATGTTATAAAGGCCTGCACACTCCATTATTAAATTGAAGTGAAATATTTATGGGTCAGACCTTAGTTGACTCAAGAGCCTGCAATTCCTTAGAAAGCATGTAAATATGGAACAGAGTGAAGGGCTGAATTATGGGCCTATGAAGAGGGAGAAACCATTAGTAAAAGAAAGTAATATAAGCCTCAGATGCAACATCAGTTAAGGAAGAACCTCACCAGGATGGTCAGTATTAAGCCAAATGAGAGATCTACAGAGTGACAAATTGACAATTTCAAAAGAAGACAAACTGATGCCTTATTCAAAGTCAACAGACTACTTCACAAATATATACACAGAGAAATGAAGTCAGCACTGATGCCGATTTAATCTCCCGTCAATTAACTTTGATGCTGTTAATTGCAAGCAAACTGACAGTGTTTTAAATATTACACGTTCTACTAAATTTCACAACCATTCAGCATGGACCTCATCAAAAAAAGATGTACTTTAGATGGATTATTCCCTTTGCCCTTTCAATTGGCACAATAAAAAAAAAGTTTAATTTAGTTTCATCTAAAAAAGAGGAATGTTTCATTTTGAGCCAATTGAATTATGACCATGGTGATGAATTCTTAAAACACTTTCAAACCTGTCACTATTATGATGAATATACTGCATAGGCTAAATGCTGCTTAATATAAGCAAACACTGCTCTACAGGCTCAGTCCAGATTTACAGAATGAAACCAGATATTTACTTAAACACTATATAACACAGCGGTGTAACTATGCATTGGAGGCAGCCGTGGGCTGGTGGTTTGGGATCTGGTCTTGTGACTGGAAGGTTATCGGTTTGATCACCTGGTAGGTCGTGGCTGAAGTGCCTTTGAGTAAGACACCTAACCCCCAACTGTATCCTGAGCACCATGGATAGGGGTTGCCCATCACTGTTTCACTGCAAGGATGGAATAAATGGGTAAAATTCCTCTGTGTCATTGGTCGGTGACTGTGATCTTTCATTGACTGTGAGAATGTACTGAAATGTTAACATGTGCTTATTTTCCCAAAACTACACTATGCTGCATGATTGGAGTCCAAATTTCACTTTGTTAGTTTAGAATTGGAGTTGTGAAAGCCTAAACTGAATATTGACCAGTAGCCCAGTCATTTTTGTAAAAATACATCAGCAAAACATCTCCCCATCTGCTCAAACCAGCTTATCTAATGTTTCACAAGCTAGCAATTGTGGTTTAACATGTGGTATCACTTACTGTGAACCATAAAAAGAAACAAAAACTCAGAGTATCAGTCATAGCTGCCTGTAGCTGTGAAATTTTATTCAGTTATAATGTGTCCAATACAACATCAACTACTCTGTGAGACTTAAGATCTGGAAGTTTGAGTGGGTTGAGAGAAGTGATGAATTTTTAAAGGCATCATTTCTAGCATGTACTTTATTAGTCATGGATTGCTTTTTTAAACAATTACTACAAAAACTGTAAATAAAGTCATTTATATAACTTCTTGCCTTTGATTCAGTGTGTTAAGGTTGACACTACATTAGCAATCTAGCAATCAACTCATTATTCTAATCAATAATCAATGAGCGCTTAAACAAATCAAAGCCTTTCTTTGTACTGGGTGTTTCCATCAGGCTCCATTTCATACTGTCATTATAATCATGCAAATGACAAATGATTGTCCATTCATTCAGAATAAAATTTCATTCACGATGTTCTTAACAGTAAAACTATTAAAAAGACCTGGTTATAACACAGTGTGAAAAATTCAATGTATTAGCTTCACTGTTCAGTGGTTTTTGTACGGAGTACAGGTGGAGTATAGGAAATTATAAATCTTGATCTGATTCACAAAAAAGTCTGTATACTTTTGATATACATTAATGTGGACACGGTTATGAATGCTGTAAAATGAATAAAATATAAGCATTTAAGCAACACTGTGCACTGCTGAGTTAATTTATGACTTAAATTAAAGCATCAAGCCTATCACAATTTTCTGTTGATACCCATCCTGGAAGTGGAACACACTACCTGGGGACCAGTTGGGGGTTAGGTGCCTTGCTCAAGGGCACTTCAGCAGTGATGGCAGTAACTTTGATTTGATTTTTTCCAATAACAAGTAATCTAACGCGTTATTATTTCCAGTCCAGTAATCAGATTAAAGTAACTCACCTATGTCACGGCGCGTTACTATTTTATATCGTAGTGAAGCAGAAAGAAAAGCCAATACAGGCTCAACATCTCATAAAACGGTCTCTTTATTACTGTCCAAACAAGACTGAGCACAAAGTCTGCACAACACAACACACTCTGACGTTATCAAATGAAAACGCTGGTTACGGTGTTCCACAGCCTTAGGCCTAGTCAACACGTAGCCGGGTATTTATAAAAACGAATATCTCCCCTACATCATTTTCAAAAATAATATCATACACACGAGATCGTTTTAAGAAAAGTTTTCATCCACATGAATCCGCATAAATACGCCGTAGAGTGTTGTCATAAAGACGCCAAGCGCATAGATGGCAGTGTAACACAAAGCTAACGCCCATGTCAGCCAATCAGAATCCTTCAAAACAAAAGCATAAAGTACCTATCCTAGAAGCGCTCCTTCTCCTTTGCTCCTCCACGTATTGGAGAAGCTGAATTTGTAAAAACAAACACGCAAAGAGTGTTTGAATTAACATAAAAATGAAAACTTCTCTGCTGGCGTTCATCCTTCCACAGCAAGGCAGTCAACTACAGTGGTCGCGCATATGACATCACAGCATCATTTGTCGCAGATTGTGATGTTCTGGACTCTAAAACGCCGTCTTCACACGGACACACGTAAACGCAAAAACTGAGTTTTCCAAAATCTCCACTTTGGCCGGAGTTTTCATAATCATTCGTTTTTGGTGGTATAAAACTGCGTTTGCATGTGGATGAAAGGCTCAAACGCATAAAAATATATGCGTTTATTGAAATACCTGGCTACGTGTGGACAAGGCCTCAGACTCCATGCAAACTCACACACTAAAACAAAACAGCGTTTTTCTTAAAGAGACAGTAACCCTTTATACTGACACTACTACAGTATGAACTAACACATAAGAAACATTAATTTATCTAGTTTAAATCAAAACATTACAAAAACTCATGCAATCAAAATATCTTAACCCAATAGTCAAAAAATGTATTGACTGGTAAATGCACAAAGATAAAAGGTTTAGTAATTGGCCCAAACACAACAGAAGCTAGACTTGAAGTTGTGATTGCAGTATGTACAGGTGCTGGACATAAAACTAGACTTTAGAATTTATCATGAAAAAGTTGATTTAAAAGTGAAACTAGTATATTATATTCATTCATTACACACAGACTGATACACTTCAAATGTTTATTTATTTTAATTTTGATGATTATAACTCACTACCATATACAGTGTTTTGGTTTGTAAAACCACTCATTTCTGCTCTAATGTTTTAATGGTTTAATGTTCAGTTTTGCCAAAACAGTGTTAAAAGTTAAATATTTGAGATAAAGAAAGATTTATAAAAACAAGTATTTATGTTAAGTGAAGTCAATAAAGACTTTTTTATTTTTTATTTAAAAATATATATTTAAGATAATTCAATATAAACTGTCTTTTTTATATATAAAACATATTTATTCAGGAAATAGTTTTTAAGTTCAACTTTAAATGTCAGGATATACATTGTTGCTGTTAAACATGCATTTCCAATAAAGTGAGTATTGGCAAAACTGGTTGTCATTTTATATGTAGAGGTGGCGGGGGGGGTTGGGGGCGGTGTGATGACTGCAGCCTCGGAAAGTAACTAATAAAGTAACTTGTAATCTAACTTAGTTACTTTTAAAATCAAGTAATCAGTAAAGTAACTAAGTTACTTTTTAAAGGAGTAATCAGTAATCAGATTACTTTTTTAAAGTAACTATACCATCACTGCACTTCAGTAATAACCCGCCCAGGGATCAAACAGGCGACCCTCCAGTCACAAAACCAGATCCCTAACCCCAAACCACAGCGGCATCTGTGATATGATTCTGATATCATCACGTGTCTCCATGATTCACTCAAAGGGATAAAGTCATGGTACAGTCCCATTTTTGTACCCCCTGGTGCTCAAACTAATCAAATACTTGTGATAGGAATCGTGGTTTAACTTCACTGTGGCAGTGCCTTGTGCTCCCTGTACCTGCAAAAAAGCAGCTTAAACACGCTCAAAGGCGATGCAATCCACCATGCAACCCTACAGCATCAGCTGTGAAACATCAAAAAGGGGGAAGCAATGGGATCCTTCACACCTTCAGTAAAGCCCTCCCAGCCTAGCAGTTCTACGCAAGTTCTCCATTTACAATTCCCCAACCATTGCATACTACATAAAGCACATAGAAAAGGGGGAAAAAGAGAGATACTCTCCAGACAGGCGAAAATAAGCGAATCGATACCAAGCCGATTTGGAGCTAAACGCTTTCAGGAGACTGCATCATATAAATCTGAGACAATATTTATAAGATAATAATGGCTGAGGAGTGTTGATGCTTTTTACGTCCCCTCACAGGAAGACCATAGCTTACTTCAACACCAGAGTTATTTTCTCACCCCGTCAATATCTGTCAAGGCCAAGCTTCAGTGCACATAAGTGATGGCTTTGGTGTAGAGCGGTTATATGCCTAGGGCGCTCGTACTGTGCTCATGCGAACCTTCAGCACAGTCTAAATCTAAGTGTGAAATCAAACGCGAAGCACAAAGACACATCCAAAATATCACCTGAAAGAGAGCAAGTCTTCAGAACAGTAGGATGAGTTGGGGAACCTTCTGCAAACGTATTCTTAGTTTTGTATACTCCCGCTTTTATTAAAAGTCAACTTCCCATCCATCCCATAAATGTATCGCTGTGTGGCGCTGAGGCATATATTCTGCCGACAGTGCCTCTCAGTGTGACTCTCTTTCTTCTCTCTCACACTCCGCACTGTGTTTTTGTGCTAGTTAACTTTTACTTGGATTCTCCTGTTTTCTACACAGCTAATGAAAGCTCAGGCTGTTCTGCAGAGCTCCTTTTAAAACCAAACACAAAGACTGTGCAACAAGCACAAAAACCCAGCCACACTGAAATGGAGTGATTTCAGCTAGAACATTATGTTATTATCAGAGTCCCTCTTTTCTGGAAATGAAGTGAAATTTGTTAATTAAATGTCAGTATAAATTGTGTAATATTTCATTATTCTGCTCACTTAAACAGATTATAGGAATCATTTTCGCAAAAATCATATGTGCATTATTTTCCAATTACTTCTGATGTATTTGATCAGCCAAGACATGTTTGGAGTTCAAATTTTGCTTCTTTAGTTTAGAACTTGTAAGGTTAACATTGTGACTCAGTGGTCACCTAAACAACATGGTTATTTCCTCATAGCAATGCACCAAAATCTAGCAGAAGACCTTCCCTGGACATTAGAGACAGTTACTCCAATAAAATACAGATGAACTAACTTGAACACCCTGTACTGGTGAACTTTTATCACACACACACACACACGCACACACACACACACGCACACACACGCACACACACACACACACATATATATATATTTTTCTGGCTAATGTGAGTGACAGGCTGAACAACACGATCATATATAATTGAAAAAAGGAAAAAATAGACATTTAAAAATAGATCTAAACATTGTTACAGTGTCAAAATGTACTATTCACTCCCCTTTCTACATTGTTCATATTGAAGCGAAGGTGTTCAGCCTATTTCAAATTCACAGATTTTCTGATATCATGAAATGTAATGCATATACAAGTCTTACATTTTGTTGATTTTTTATTTGAAAATAAAGTAACATCCTCTACAGAGAGTGCCACTAAGGTTTGAACTCACAATCTCCTAAGCAATGACACAAGAAGATAACTGAAGTGTTAATTGCATACAAAAAGGACCATTTTACTAGTAAAGAATGTATTCAGTGTGTGTTCAGTGGCCAATGAGTGGCACAGAGGTCTGCATATTCATCCTGTGATCAAATAGCAGTTCAAACCCCAAAACTGCGAACCCAAGAGGCAGAAATGATGTCATTGTGTGATCCAAAGAGTCTAAGCAGGTGAGTAAATTGGATAAAAATATGTTGCATTTTATTTGCCTAATTACATGAGCAGGGGCGGAGCCTGGGGGCTTAAGACCGGGTAGATTTTTTAAAAGCCCCGGATCTCTTTGGGGGTGATTTTTTTTCTCTCTCATAATTAGATGTTTTAGTTGACAAACTATATAAAACAAAACAACTACGCACACAATACTTGAAGCACACAGCGCATGGTCCTAACCTACCTCTTATTTATGGTACAATCCAGAGGAGTTTGGGTCGTGTCTGTTTGTGTTTGTGCACAGCGGTGCTCGTGAGACGCCGCCCCAGATGCTGTCTCACGAGAGCACTTAAGCCTGCGAGACGAGGACTGGTCAAGCAGCGAGCAGCAAAGCTAACTACTTGTGTTGTGGGTGGGTATTACACGAATATCATGATAAATCCCCAGGTTTGTCCTGAGACTGTCACGCTGTTTACCTGGCGGCTGGCGCATAATTGATCTTCATAACTCTGCTAGCTCTGTCGGAGCTAATCATTAACAACAGCCAAAATAAAGTCAGAACAATGCTGTGTTTTGCAGCCTGTGTTTTTAGACACACGTGAATTAGGATGTTGTTGAAATTTTAAAGATAAAGATGTTTTATTGTCATTACATTGAAGATTTCAAATTTCAATACAGTGGTAACCCTACTTACGAGTTTAATCCGTGCAGGAGCCGAGCACGTTAGCTGGTTTGCTCGTTAGCTGGATGCATTTTCCCCATAAGAATACATGTAAAACTGATTAATCTGTGTCAGCCGGCCAATATACAGTATACTTTAATATGCTAAATGCTGTGTTTATATGGGTTTTTTAAAACATAAACGTGACGATGCTCGTGTAGGCTGGCCGCTAATGAGAGGGAGACCGACGGCGCTCGTGTAGGCTGGCGGCTATGGAGGACAGGAGGATGGGCGTACGTGTATGGCATGGTTACACTTATCATATGAAAAGTAAAAGTAAAATGTATCTAACTTTCTTGTTCACTACC
>BRDA01088073.1:0-16250 GCA_036984385.1 Crenuchus spilurus
GAACCTTGATATGCTTCTTACGGAGCCACTCCTTGGTTATCCTGGCTGTGTGCTTTGGGTCATTGTCATGTTGGAAGACTCAGCCACGACCCATCATCTGTATCTTAATAGAGTGCAGTCGTCCTGTCCCATGTGCAGAAAAACACCCCCAAAACATGATGCTTCCACCCCCATGCTTCACAGTAGGGATGATGTTTTTGGGATGGTACTCATCATTCTTCGTCCTCCAAACACGGCGAGTGAAATTAAGACCAAAAAGTCCTATTTTGGTCTCATGTGACCACAGCACTTTCTCCCATGACTCCTCTGGATCATCCAAATGGTCATGGGCAAACTTAAGACTGACCTGGACGTGTACTGATTTAAGCAGGGGAACCTTCCTTGCCATGCATGACTTTAAACCATGACGTCTTAGTGTATTAGCCACAGTAACCTTGGAAACAGTGGTGCCAGCTCCCTTCAGGTCATTATCCAGCTCCCCCCGTGTAGTTCTGGGCTGATTCCTCACCTTTCTTAGGATCACTGATACACCATGAGGTGAGATCTTGCATGGAGCCCCAGTTCGAGGGAGATTGACAGTCATGTTTAGCTTCTTCCATTTTCTAATAATTGCTCCAACAGTTGGTGTTTTTTCACCAAGCTGCTTGGCAATTGCCCTGTAGCCCTTTTCAGCCTTGAGAAGGTTTACAATCTTGTCTCTGGTGTCTTTGGACAGCTCTCTGGTCTTAGCCATGTTAGTAGTTGGGAGTCTTACTGATTGTGTGGGGTGGGCAGGTGTCTTTATGCAGCTATCAACCTCAAACAGGTGCTTCTAATTTAGAATAATAAGTGGAGTGGAGGTGGACTTTTTAGAGGCCGACTAACAGGTCTTTGAGGGCCAGAATGTTTGTCAGGTGTTCAAATACTTATTTGCAGCAGTAACACACAAATAAATTATAAAAAAATTATACATTGTGATTTCTGGATTTTTCTTTTAGATTATGTCTCTCACAGTGGACATGCACCTAAGATGAACATTTCAGACCCCTCCATGATTTCTAAGTGGGAGAACTTGCAAATTTGCATGATGTTCAAATATTTATTTTCTTCACTGTAGCAGATGCCACATGACAGGGTTCGCTGCATGTATAAATAAGTGAGCACACTAGACAGCTGTAGCAGAGTGTAAAACCATCATCATGGGCAGAGGACATAATTTGACTGTTGTCCAAAAGGGCATGATAATAGGGTGAAGGGTGGTAGCATCTCAGAAACCGATAACTTTGTGGGATGTTCTAGAGCCGCCATAGTGAAGATGAAGTGAGAATGGACTTCTTGTATATTGAGGCCTCCCCACAGCTTAACAGTGGTGCCATTGATGCCGGAGAGGAATGACAACTCCAGTGAGTGCCACAATTGATGTGTCACAGTGGATCAGTTAACCCTTATAATAAACACAGGAGCAGTGAAGAAAGTGTCTCAAGTGACTGAAGAAAATCACTTGGCATCTGACATACTGGGCAGAATTTATTCCAAACCAAAGGTGGTGATAATATTCTGATATGACCCTCTATCCAAAAACAATCCAAAACATTGTCTTTGTAAAGACTTAGGTACTACACCACAGGAAGGTACACACTTCTATGTTAGTACATATACATGCTACAAGCGATTGACTTCTTCCAGGTTGGGTTTGGTCTTATTGGTTTGAAGTGACCTTGTGCAAGTGCCATTTTATCATTCTGAAGAGTGTGCAGCGGTGGAGTGTTCACTTAAGGGAGTGAACATGAACACACTTTGAGAAATAGGCCTTTCACTAATTGGGGCATTAAGGACATCTGCCTTGCTGTACTCAATCTGCTCTTTTACTAGGTCAAATGAAGGTTACTTTAATGAAAGACCAATTCAAGGACAGAGGCACTTACATTGGCCAATGCAAGGCCATTACAAAGACAGTACAAGAATTTAATTGATCTTTTGTATATTGTTGCTCTCATAACGAAACCTTATATCTCCCAAATGGTAACTTAGCAAATGGAATAAAACCTTCTAACCTCTAAGTCTCAATGAATGTCATTTGATTTTGTAGCACTTAATTCTGGACCACTTTAGAATTTACTATATACAGTGTGATGTTAGATATTTTACAAGTGCAACTTGTCTTTGCAACTCCAAAAATGACAATGTAAAAGTTCATTTATGTTTATAATTTAATTCAAAATGTCATATATTTTATATTCATTACACATAAAGTGATGTAACCGTCTAACCGTCTCAGCCTTGTCACTGGCCCCGCCTCTGTCCACAGGCCTTGTTTGTTTACGTTTCCCATGTCCTGTTTTGTTGCCATGAGCTTTTGTTTACAACTCCCATGTGTCTTGTTCACATCATGTCTCCAACCCCAAGTCATGTCATCGCACAGCCCTGCCGTTTCATCATCTGCCTTGATTAAGTTTGCTATAAAACCTCCCTAGTGTCTCACAGTCCTCATCTGTCATTGTCATCAGGGTCATGGATTGTCTCGCGCTTCTTGTAATGTCTTCAAGTCATAGTACGTTTGTCTTAGTCAAGTCATAGCCACAGTATTTGATTTGCTTCATAACCACGGTTATTACATTTTGAAATAAAGCCTTGTTTCTGGAACCTCCCTATGAAACTGACAAGTGACATATTTCAAACCTTTTTTGATACAGTTTGAATAGTAATTTACTCAAATAAACTTAAAATTAGATTTTGAAGATGTGGATTTCTAAAATTTGATATAAGCCAAACATTAAAACTAAAAAGCTGGAAATATGTTACTTTACATGTAATAAATATAAAATACATGACAGTTTACCTTTTTGTATGAAATTATGAGCATCAGTGACCTTTTTCACAATGTTGTAATTGGTTGATGTAGCACTGTAAATTATTGGTCCACTTGATTATTTAAAAAATTAGAGCCTAGATTTGATTATTAAATTAAAAAGGCATTATTTAAGATTTCCATATGATGTTTCTCATCAAAATAAAGCCCATTTTCTGTTGTTAAATGTGTGAATTACAGTGTGATGTTGGGGGGAATTTGTCTTCTGATTGTTTTAGCAGCTTAAGCAGTAATCTTCTGAGTGGATGTCTGACGCTTTGTCCTCTGAAATGCCCCCTATCATGATAGATTAAGATCTAGCGTGCCCCTCCCTGCTCATTTTTTCTCCCATGCCTCTGTGATTGATGCAAGATAAATGGGCCCAGTCTACTCCCCCAGTGCTGCGGAGCAGTGGTTCATCTCCAGCAATCAATCTCAAAGCAGACACCTATGGACTGGCTCATCTGATATCATCTGCCTGAGAGTGCTGCAGTGATTGGTAAATGTTTGTCACTTCAGGACAAATCATTGCACTGCTGCTGGACACAGTGGACGCTCAGCATTCACTTCAGGAGTAGACTTCTACAGGGCACTGTGATGACATGTGCTGCCTCAGGCAGACATTAGCAATATTGATATCTCACACTCTTAACACATTTTTCAAGTTTCTGTGTAGTTTATTATCCTCCTTTCACCTGTTCTTCAATGATCAGGACCACAGAGCAGGTGTCATTTGAGTGGTGATCATTCTCAGCACTGCAGTGACACTGATGTGGTGGTGGTGTGTTAGTGTGTGTTGTGCTCAGACACAGCAGAGCTGCTGATGTTTTTAAACACCTCCGTGTCAGTGCTGGAGTGCACCAATCAAAACTATCCAGCCAACAGTGTCCTGTGACCACCAGTGAAGGACTAGAGGACCAACACACACTGAATACACAGCTGCTGTCTGCTATGTAATAGAGTGAACAGTGAGATAACAGTGTTTAACATCTCCAGCAATTCTGCTGTGTCTGATCCACTCATAGCAGCATAACACACACTAACACACCACCACCACATCTGTGTCACTGCAGTGCTAAGAATGATCCACCACCCAAATAATAGCTGCTCTGTGGTGGTCCTGTGAAAGTCCTGATCATTAAAGAACAGTGAGCAATGTATACAGAGAAACAGATGGACTGCAGTCTGTAGTTGTACAAACACAAAGTGCAGCTATATGTTCAGTAAAGCTGATAAAATGGACAATGAGTGTAGATATAAAGAGGTGAGTTATATGTGTATGCCCAAGTCAAAGAAAAATCTATTTTTGTATGAGAGAAGATCAATAATCAATGCAAGCTGTTGTTTAACTCATGGTTAGCATTCTACTCTTTCCAGTCATCCGTCTAAATAGACTTCACTTTGACAGAGATATGTATAAAAAATGCATTGTGGATTACAATCAGTACTTGAACGTAAAGGTATGGTGCTCCATCATTCCAGAGAGTGTGGTTCCCCCTCTCCACAGTCTAATTATATTGCAATCTCATTCTACTATTCTTTTTTTTTAAATCAAGGTAAATTCACAGTAAAATACTGGCAACAGAGATGCCAACAATTTACTGTTATTTTACAGTACATCTACTGTTATTTATTTTAACAGTATTTTTTTCTGTTTATTGAATGATAGTATGCAATAGTAGAATAACTGCTTTTATGGTAATTTCACAGTCCATGTAAATGTTATTGTTATTTTACAGTGCATCTACTGTAATTTAACAGTATAATAATGTATATTGCCTTGTCCCGCTATTTTATATTTGAGACATTTACAGCAGGAAGCGTAAATCCAACGTAGTGGCGACCAGAACAACAGTAAAAGAAGAATAGTTTGCTCTTTCTTTACACTTAGACAAGAACAGATGCAAGGAAAATATATCTTGAATAATGCTAAAATTCAGAGCTAATCTATTTAGCTAATCTCCACATCTATGGTAACTACACAAAACCTCGTTTAAACTTCCCCAAATAACCCAAATAACTAAACTCTACTTACACTTAAACAACAAATAACACAATAAATAATGAACAGCGCTGAAATGGAGTGCACTTCCATGAGCCTTTGCAAAGCTAATTTGCATGAACTACTGACCTGCTTATGGGAACCCTGTGGCCAATATCACAATATTACTGTAGTTTATTTAAAGTCCTTAATTACTTCTATAGCTGCTAATTAATCAAAAACTCCACACACTATTTATTTTACTGAGACAGCTTATCTTGTTAATGATAAACCATGAAAAAGTAATTCTGAGGACGTTTGAGAACAGGAGCATCTGACAGGTGCGGAGCTGAAGACGACTTTGAGAAAAAACAGCACTGTACTGTAAAATGCTTTACTATCAATATACAGTAATACTGTGACTAAAGCCTTGCTATTCAAAGTATTACTGTATTTTACCAAAAACTATATTTTACTGTGGTAATTTGGTTGTATTTTTGCTCTAATTATTTACAGTGTGTTGACAATATTATAAGATACCCAGATTTTTTTTTAATCTAATCAAATGGTGACATTTAATTTGCCCCTGAATAATATCAAAATGAATCATTCTGAGGTCAAAGACTTGCACCTTTCATTTGACATGTTAGGGACGCTGGTCAGTATGAGGTTGAAGGTGTGTTTTTTCATCATTACTGGTCTTGTTTACCCTCTTTCAAAGACAAATATACAGCTGTCAGCTCTCACCAGTTTACGCACTTGGGAAAATCTGCTAAGCTTGAGTTCATAGTTAATGGTCAGTGCAGTCTGGTCCCAGTCTTGTGTGAAAATTGCCATTTTTCTTCTCATTTTCTTCTACCTATGGTGTGGTAAGTGGTGTGTTCCAGAGTTCATTGACTTCTCTGAATTACTCAGAGTGACTTGAGGGAGATATTGCCCCAGGTAAAGGCCCTGGCAGGCTCTTTGTTGTAGTGACCTGGTCTGAGAAAGTATTGCACCTGTTGGTGATGGTTCAAGACCTGTCAGTCTTAGAGCAGCCAGTAGGCTTTTGATTCTTTCTAAAACCTGTCAGTCCTAAACATGCCCTTGGATGTTCTTCGCCTCAAGCCACTCATCATTTTTTTCTTATGAGCTCTTTATTTATTCATAGAACTTCTAGAAATTGTGTTGCAAGGGGAACCTTACAAAACACATACTTTTGGACCACTGTAGTTATAATTCTGAAGACCCCTTCCACTGCAGATTTTCCTTCCTCCAGCACAGCTTAGTCAGCTCGTCAGAAATAATGTTTTTTGATAATTAGCTGAGAGGATTCAGGTGTGCAACTACAGAATTGCATGAATACAGTCCCCGGTGCAACAACAGAGGACCAGATGCACACAGTGGCAGGATACTGCCACAGTATGTATCAGAAATTAACATTCATTTACTAAGGCTGAAAGTAATCATAGTAACTGCATGTAGAACTGTCTGTTAACTGCTCTATGCTTATAATAAGGACTTGAAAAATGACATGGAAGTCACACAGCCTTGCAGACCAGACATGATCTTATGAAAACAAACAGGAGCAGACTTCTAACTAAACCATTTTTAAGTCACCCCAACGTCAAATTTGAAGGCATCTTACTGCACTCTTTTTTTTAGTTAATTCATTGAGTTCCCCCAACTCAAATTTCTTAGTCAAGTCAAAAGTTTCGAAAAGTCTATAAAAATGTATTTTGCTAAATGTTATAACATATATTTTAAAGGAGCTTTCTGTGACTCTTCTTTCACATCACCACCACTAGTCTTCCCCTCATCAGAGTTATACACAGCTGTAGCATCACCAGGGTTTGAACTCATGATCTCCTGATTAGGGGATGAATTCTCACTCATCTCTCAAACCCCAAAACGGGTCAGTGATGATAAGTGTCCTAGCTGGTATAGAAACTGAATTAAAAAAAACCCTGTACAGTGGTAACCCTACTTACAAGTTTAATCTGTGCAGGAGCTGAGCTTAGCTGATTTGCTCGTTAGCTGGATGCATTTTCCCCATAAGAATACAATAACTGATTAATCCGTGTCAGCCGGCCAATATACAGTATACTTTAATATGCTAAATAATGTGTTTAGATGGGTTTTTTAAAACATAAACGAGATGACGGTGCTCGTGTAGGCTGGCCGCTAAGGAGGACAGGAGGACGGGCGTACGTGTATGGCATGGTACATGTACATGTACATGTACACACAAGCCAGGAGACCGTCACAGGCTAAATGACTAACACTGGTTATTTTGTAACTGGGATATATTAGACAGTCAGAACACATTCAGTAGTTGATATGTTTGTTGTGGGGGAAATGGGCAGGTGTGAGTGACTTTGACTAAGGCCAAATCCTTATAGCCAACCAAAACAACTGTTTTGGTGTATCTCTGAAACATCAAGGCTTGTGGACATCAGTGGTCACTGCCTATGCACAGTAGCCTCCATATTTTTCAGATCTCAATCCAGTCCCAGATAGCATACAGATGTGGGCCACTTCTGGCTGAGAAATGGCACTGCTGGCCCACTGTCAGTATGGCAAACAGCATGTGAGCCAAAAGTGACCCTCATATTGAAAATAAACATTTGGCCGACATGTACTATAACAGATGTGGTCCAATTCTGGCTGAGAAATGGCCGTGTTACCTACATATGAGCCATCAATGGCCCACATATTAAAAACCCTATTACATGTTCTAAAACAGATGTGGTCCACTTCTAGCAGAGATATGGCAGTGTTACCTACATATGAGTAACCAGTGGCCTACATATTAAAACACCTAAACAGATATGGTCCACTTCTGGCAGAGATATGGCATATGAGCCATAAGGTGCTAGCTTCTGGTCCAGATCTGGCCCAGTTGTGCTTCACATTTGGTTGATATGTGGCCATAATCTGGCATATATGTGCCCACATCTTGCAACCGTGAGCAGTCTGCACAAGTGCCGTCAATCCATGTGGCAAGTGGGCCAAATGGAAACGGGGGATAAGGGCCAGATGTGGGCCAGAATAATTATGCAATCTGTGGTGGATCATCTTTGGGATGTGCTGGAGAACCCTGGTGGCCCTAACTTGCAATTTACATAAGGTACATCTTGGTTACAGATACCAAACTTTCTTCATCTTGTAGAGTCAGTGTCTCACTGGTTCAGAGCTGCTTTGGTGATCATTAGAACTCAGAACATTGGTCTTAGTGTATTAACTCATTGGTCTATATACAAGAAGAATTTCTCATTTTTTTCCCATGAGTCTGTGCAGAATGCACGCCTGAAACCTTTAACAGAACATCTGCTGCTGCTTTATTTTCATCTAACTTCTTCACTGTGACTATCTTCAGATAATGTATTCACAGTTTATATAAGACATCACTCCTGAACACTGCAGTAAGGTCAATGGTTCTGACCTCTGACCACATTCATTAACACAATAATTCATTCATTAAAGCAATTTTCTGCATGCGTTTAAACAGATGTGAGTTGTCTTGAGGATCAGTAGCTGTCCACCTTGATGGCACTTGAGTACTGGATGGTAAATGTATACACAGAGCCAAGGGTGGATAATATTCTGCAGAGTGCAGACCTATATACAGGGCTAAGGCTGGTAATGCTGTGTTGATTGTCCATGACTGGAGTTCAAGTGTCATTCAATCAGCAGTGAGAAGATGGGCTGAAAGCATGATGAGTGTGAAGAGAGCAACACAGCCTTAATGTCACTCAATCTTTGGGCCATGGGCCAGAAAAAGAGAGAGAGAGAGAGAGAGAGAGAGAGAGAGAGAGAGAGAGAGAAAGACAGAGAGAGAGAGAAAAGTAGAATAAAAGGGAGACTCAAGTGCCTGTTTAAAGAGTGACCTATTGTTCACCAGTCCTCTGTCTTGCATTAATTCCATCTGTGTATAAGCCACATCTATTTCACTACTTCAGTGCTGCACCGGTATCATGCTGGCTGTCAGGAACCAGACAATGACAAGCAAACAAGGAGAAATATTATCACAAATAACAATTAAGTCTTAAATCATCAGTGAATAAATTAGAAGACAGCTATTTATCACTGTTAGACAGATAACTATGATTGATGTTAATTCCTCAGCACTTGGAATGGAATTACAATTGAGCAATTAGAAACTGATTGATTATGAAACAGAGATGAAATTTTTAACTTGTCATTAATGACTCAAATTGTATTCAAATACACCAACAAGAGAATATTTCATGCTGTTATGAATAGAAAAATGAAACCTGGAAGGTTTTAGCACAAGAGGTGAATTGTGCCTGATTGTTATGTTGAATTAAAAAGAAGAAGAAAAAATACTGTCTGCATTTAATCCCTCTAGAGTGAATACACACATACTTGGAGGAGGGGGCAGCACCCAGAGAGCAGTTTTTTTGGCTGGATGAGGGGACCAAATGACCTGGGGGCAGCTGTGGCCTTTGGTTAAGCAACCAACATTGTGACCAGAAGGTTGCTGGTTCAATCCTTAATCCTGAACCCTGAAGTGAAAAAACATGACTGAAACAAGCTTAAGCTCCTTCCTGGGAGCTGTGGAAAGTGCTGCCCACTGCTGTGGCAAGTGTGCTTACCGCCCCCTATTGAGAAGTGCACATGGAGCACTTTGAGGTTAGTTGGGGATTAGATGCCATGCTTGAGGACAATTCAGGCAAGGATTATTACTTGCAGGTTGAGGGGATTGAACTGGAAACTTGAGTTTAGGGGTTATGAAACCAGCCTTGTGATCAGAAGGTTGTCTATTCAATCCCCTGACTCAAAAGCCCTTGAGCATACTCCCAACTGCTTTCTGTAAGTGTGCTCACTGCCCCATAGTGTATGTTCACTAGTGTGTGTTTTCACTTCATGAATAAGTTAAACCTTTGTATCAAGTTCCTCTTTGTGCAAGCACACTGGTCAATGTGTCACTTTCATTTTCACCCTTTGGACTCAGTCCCATAGCTGTCCTGCACTTTAACTTTGTGTTTTAGCAGTATGTGATTTAGCACTCTACCAAACATTATTTCACAGCCACGTGACCTGTACAGATTTGACATCTTTTAATTTGAAACATTCAGTTAAGCAACACTAGTTGTTGCCATTCTGCTTATATTAAGATGCCATTGCAGCAGGCTAAAGCTTAGCACTTCCTATTACATGCATTATCATTATATTTAATTAATAAATTAACTAACACACCATGAACACTTCCTCCTGTACTGTGCGCTGATACATTATGTACATTCACATCATGAACACTTCCTCCTGTACTGTGCGCTGATACATTATGTACATTCACACCATGAGCACTTCCTCCTGTACTGTGCGCTGATACATTATGTACATTCACATCATGAACACTTCCTCCTGTACTGTGCGCTGATACATTATGTACATTCACACCATGAACACTTCCTCTGGTAGTCGATAGTTTGAGATCCAGGTAGTTTATGAAATCTCCTCTTTTGTTTCAGAAAGAATCCAGGAGCAGAACCATCATAATAAGAATCCGTCTATTGTAATTCCTCCAGTAACAGGCTTACAGTGAAACAAGTGTTTAAAATGCTATTTGCTTTGGTAGAACTAAACATACTCGTTAAGGCAAGTGAAGCAACTTTCTGATGGCTTTTCAGATTATGCAGTCCAAACATAAGGAGCAGAGATGTAGCTGCATAGACAGAAGGTGTTAATGAGAACTCAAGAGGAGGTGTTCTTTCAAAAGGCCTTAATGAGCATTCACTCTCTCCACTGAGCCTGTACTCGCTAATGGGGCAGAGCCATATAGTCTGTAGTGCATGTGGGTTTATGTGTGTGTGTGGGTTGTTTTAAGGGTCACAGCGGTCACAGTTGAAATGGTGAAGGTATAGCTGGAGGTGGAAATGTGAGAGGATAAGAAGAAGGTAAAAGAGCCACAGGTCAGTCTCAAATAGTGGTGGAGAAGGAAAAGATTGGCAACTGTGCCCCATGGAGGTCATCTTAACCACCCCTTTACCAGCTGCTCCTGTAGCCAGTGAGAGAGAGGAGATGAAAGAAGTGAGAAAACGAGAGTCCAAGCACATAGTAGCCTCTCGTTCCCTTGAGACTAGTAAGAACATATCCTAGAAGGGCAGAAACAGTAACAACAACGAAAAGAAAGACAATGAAGAAATGTGACTGAGCTGGATTCCACTTGTCAGCCAATAACAGGGTGAAAGACAATGAGACAGTGTTACAGGAGCAGAAAAAAGCCCAAAAAAATCAATAAAGAATGCTACTATCTGACGTTAGTGAGAGAAAAAGAGATGGATACAGAGAGAGAATGCAGGAGATCAAGAGAGAAACGATTGGCAAGGATGGAATGGGGTAAAAGGATAGAAATGAGAGAGAAAAAGACAGTGTAATAGTGACAAATGGTTGAGGACAGAGAGAAAAAGTAATGTAGACAGCAGCTTTTTTCAGACAAAAAGCCAGAACATTGCAAGCTAACTTTTAATGTAACTTTTGACTTTTCCAGTTTTGCTGGACATTTGTTGCACCCGTTCCTCGTCAACCAATACTTTCTTTGTAGCAGCTGTTGGGAGTTAGGACAAACTTTACAGAACACCAATATTCAAATCAATGTAATAAGAAATTATTTTGACTTTTGTCATGAGTTTAAAGCCATTATAATGAAGGTAATGTTAGCAAAACTGTCTAGTTTCAATTAACTACAACGACATAGTCCAGATTGGTGATTTCATCAGTTAACACTAACTGATGCAGTGAGTAGCTTCTCCTTTGTTAAACAACCATGTCAAAAGACATTGTGTGGTCGTGGAAAAGATGTTAATGTTTCAGAAGATCAAATTATTGGCATGAATCAAACAGAGAAAACATCAGTGTAATTATATTTGGCCCACAAGACAATACCAAACGACTGCTAGAGCTAGCCCACCAGTATTATACAACGTATGTATCGCTAATACTACTGCAGTGCTTTGGTGAAATCAAATATTAGAAAAACAACAGCAGAACTTTATGATATGTTTAACAGTGAAAGTACGAGCACACAATGTGAAGGGAACTCAAGGGATTGTGACTAAACAGCTGCTTAGTTTTAAGAAGACCACTAATCAGTGAGGATAATTAGCAAAAACAGCTTCAGTTTGCTAGGGAGCATAAAAATTGGACTCTGGAGCAATGGAAGGTCATGTGGTCTGATGAGTCCAGATTGACACTGTTCCAGAGTGATGGGCGCATCAGGGTAAGAAGTGAGGTGGCTGAAGTGATGCACCAATCATGCTTAGTGCCTAACTTGCAAGCCTGTGGGGGCAGTGCTATGATCAGGGATTGCTGCAGATGGTCAGGTACAGCAATGTTATGAGCCCAAAGAATGAGGTCAGCTGACCAGGTTATTCCATCAATGAATTTTGTCTTCCCTGATGGCACGGGCAAATTCCAAGATGACAATGGCAGAATTTATGGGGCTCAGAATGAAAGAGTGGTTCAGGGAGCATGAGACATCATTTTCACACATGAATTGGCCACCATAGAGTCCAGACCTGAACCCCACTGAGAATATTTGGGATTTTCTGGAGATGACTTTGCACAGTGGTCCAAATCTCCCATCATCAGAACAAGATCTTGGGGGAAAATTAATGCAGTTCTGGACAGAAATAAATGTTGTGACATTGCAGAAGCTTGTGGAAATGATGCCACAGTGAATGTGTGCCATAATCACAGCTAAAGGCTGTCAACAAAATATTAGATTGTGTGACCTTTTTTGGCCAGGCAGTGTATATTTCATAGTATGACCAGTAAAGTTGGTAAGACTTTTGTATAATTAAAGGGTTCTTCTGACTGATGAAGAATGTATTGTACAGATGGCTCAGACGTTTTTTGGAAAATATGTTCTATAAAGCACCAAAAATGTCTCTGCAATGGATGCATTGTAAATAATAGGAGAACCATTTTTGGTGCTATATAAAACCACTTTTAAAAAGCTTCTAATTAGAACCATCTTTAACACATTCTTCATCAGTCTGTAAATCCCACACTGAGTACTATGAGGGTCAGTGATTCTACATAAAATAATTTTCTTATCTAAAGAACCCTTAAAGGATCATCTTTTTTAAGAGTGTACTCTGTGACACTGTGCAGGCAAACAGTGGAATAATTCAACATAGTAAAGAGGATTTCATCATCTACATTATATCATGAAAACTTTCAGAGAATCTGGAGAAGTCTCTGTATGTGAGCAACACAGCCAAAAACAAAAAAACTGTACTGAATAGCTCTCTGGAGCTACTGCATTAAAAACAGACATGATTTTGTAGTGAAAATCACTCTGTGGGCACTGGAACACTTCCAAAAACCTCTGACTGCAAACACAATATCCTTAAATGCAACTTAAAACCCTACCACGTAAAGAGGAAACCATATATAAACAAGATCCAGAAACATAGCTGCCTTCTGTGAGCTCATTTAAGATTAAGACTGAGGTGAAGTGGTGAAGTGGTAAAGTGTTCTGTGGTCCCACAAATCAAAATGTAAAATTCATTTTGGAAATCATGGACACTGCATTCCCCTCACTCAAGAGGAGGAGGGCTATACAGTTGTTTTAACAGCACACTGCATTAGCATGCTATGGGGATGCCTTATCATTGGTGTTTGGCATTAGTGACTTGCACTTCTGTGAAGGCTCCATTAATACTTAATGATATAGAGGTTTTTGAGCAACATGTACCACCATCCAATAATACAATAATTTATATTGTAATAATAATAATAATAATAATAATAATAATAATAATAATAACAATATTTTTTTCAGGGAAGGTCTAACTTATTTTAGCAATACAATGCCAAACCACATTCTGCATATATAACAACATTATGGCTCTGCGGTAAAAGACTCTGCATGCCAAATTGGCCTACCTGCAGTCCAGACCTGTTACCCATTGAAAACTTTTTGGCCCATTATGAAAGTAAAAATATACAGGAGACCCTGAAATGTTGAGAAGCTGAACTCCTATATCAAGCATGAATGAGAAAGCATGTTCCAAATGCTTACAGAGAGTTGAGAAGAGGTGCTGCAAAACAGGGACAAACACACAAATAATGTAAACATTTAGTCTAGACCAAACAATTGGATTGATGCTTATATCAGATTTCCCCCCCACTTGGATTACTCCCCTGTTTGGATTAGTTGACATGTTGCCACATTTGTACATGCTTGAATCTAAAAATATGGCTTAGCATTGTAATGGGTCTTTTCTCTGCAAATTGCCATGCAGACCACATTCTGCACATATTACAACAGCTGTAGTAAAAGAGGCTGTATACTAATCTGCCCTGCCTCCAGATCTGTTACAGATTTAAAACAGAATTAAAACAACTATGAAATGAAAAAATATAACAAAGGAGACCCCTAACTGTTGAGAGAAGCAAGAATGGGAAAATATTTCAGTGTTGTTAAAAATAGCAGTGATGCAATACATTGATAAACATGATATACCAGGCGTAGACACTCAACTATTCAGACATACCAACACTGGTTTCATTCACACATATCTCCATACCTGCAAACTGGGGCATTCACAGGTACAACTGCCTGTGTGAAAGAGGCTAGAGAGGAGCCTGAATCAGAGGGTGAATCAGAGCCTGGGCTGGAGCAGCTAGCAGTGGGACTGTACTCAGCACAGCTTTGCTTGGCAGTGCTGTGCTAAATGACAGAAGTCCTGTAATCCATCCAAAGCCAAAACGAGGCCTAATCTACCATCACAGGGCTTCTCAATCTCTTCCAAAATGGCAAGAAAAAGCCACACACACACACACACACACACACACACACACACACACGCTGTGAGACTGACAGAGCATGTACATATTAAATAAACAAAAGCATGTCCCACAGTGAGGCTGCTAAAATGTGAAGGCAGACATGCATAGCCCAGGCATCTGCTTAGGGTCAGACTGAGAACTGTTTCTGTTATTTGCTGCTCGGATTTGTTTTCTGTTTGCTTCCCATCATTATCATGTTATTTTTATTTGCTACTGATATAAACACATGCTGCTTATGCAATTAGGAAGCTGAAAGGCTTTCCCAAGGCGGCGGTAAGTGCTTTAAGTGTTGAAAGTTGCTCCAGCACTCTTGTCATGCTGTCATGCGTTTTCAGACCCTTTTGTCATTTTAATCAGCTGTGAAAATAGTTTATTAGACGTTTAAAAGAAACAAAGTAGGGTTCATTTTCACGTGATCCTAAAAAACGGTTAGTTGCAGGTGCCCTTTCACAATAATTTGAAACTGGGTTATTTTCTCTTTATTATCACAAAGCGGTAATGTGGATCAGAGACGCTTGTATCAGATCATCTTACAATCTTATTCCCTCCACTTCAAAAATGGTCATTAATCTATCAGATTGTGTTGTTTTCTCAGATAAACACATCCAGCATCACCCATAAACCTGTTTCACGGTGCCTTTTAATAGTTCAGAAGCTTGGATTTACAAATAAATATGTTGTCTTGTTTATTGTTTTGTTGAATGAGGAACGGCAAGGAGATAAAGGTCACAGCAAAGTCAATGAACAGTAAGCTAACTAGAATGATTGTGACAACCCTTAGCTCCAGAAAGAAATGTATTACCAGTCCTACAGATCCCATAATGGCTTTTAGCCAGAGATTTATAATGCTTTTGGATGGTCCGTGAACTTTGAGTCATGGATTTCTGAATTTCACCACAAAGATGTTGGCCTTGAAGTCATAAACATTACAGATAAACAGACTAGTTCCATGTTACTTGAGTTTACTAAGCTCACAATCCATGTGGTCAATCATGTTAATGATGAATATATCAATGACTACTTGCATGTAAACTGATATGACATTAAGCATAGGCAGGCCTGTGGTTACCGAGTTCCATCCCTGCCCCAGTTATCCAGCAAAATCATCTGGTCATCACAGTTTGGTGATATGATAGTATTCTAAGTTCACCTTTAACTAATGTTTTCTAGCTGGATGTAGGATATACAGTATACACAATCATATCATATCAAATATTATGGCCAGGCCTGGTTTAGAATGAATTTGACCAGGTTGTCACAGATGCCATGTGACAGTGTTTACTACATGTATAAATAAGTGAGCACACTAGTCAGCTGTAGCAGAGTGCAAAACAGTCATCATGGGCAAAGGATATCATTTGATTGACGTCTAAAAAGGCCTGATAATAGGGTACCAGGTGAAGGGTGGCAGCATCTATCTTTGAGGGATGTTCTAGAACAGGGGTGTCGAACTCCAGTCCTAGAGGGCCGGATTCCTGCAGAGTTTGGTAATCTTCCTGATCAAACACACCTGATTCAGCTCAGTAGGTAATGAGCAGGTTTAATTGTAATTAGGGATGCACCGATACCACATTTTTTAAAACCGAGTACGAGTACAAGTACTTACATTTAAGTACTTGCCGATACCAAGTACCAATA
>BRDA01088076.1:4392-15429 GCA_036984385.1 Crenuchus spilurus
CGGCGCGAGTAATCGACCAAACGAGCAATCGACCTACGTAAAAGGGGTATTCTTATGTACATTTTGACTAATAATCAGTTTTACATGTATTCTTATGGGGAAAATGCATCCAGCTAACGAGCAAACCAGCTAATGAGCGCGGCTCCTGCACGGATTAAACTCGTAAGTAGGGTTACCACTGTATATAAAACATGTCTGAAATGAGTTTTATGCATGTCAGGCATTCAGATATGTTTGGTCCTTGATTGCAAATCCAATGGTCCACCTCTGGCTCACACTTACTACTTCACCAGCCCACCTACTGTGGTGGAATGATGCTGTTGAATACAGCATTAAGCTAAATAATTTAAACCATAGCTCAGAGAACATACAGTTGGCCAGCTACAGTTGGGCCACTTTTGGTCCAAAATAGAAATGGTGTTCAAACATTTCACATAGTAGGTTGTACACAGTCATGTCAGAGTATTAACACCCCTGGTTGGCTGGGACATCACAGAGGTCATGTGACAGGTTTACTGCATGTATAAATTAGTGAGCACACCAGTCAGTTGTATCAGAGTGTAAAACCATCATCATGAGTAAAGGACGTGATGTGACTGATGTCCAAAAGGGCTGATAACAGGGTACCAGGTGAAGGGTGGTAACATCTCAGAAACCACTAACTTAGTGGGATGTTCTAGAGCCGCTGTAATGAAGTTACGAATGTTAAGAATGAACTTCTTGTACAATGAGCCTCCTAACAGCGGGGGATGCAACAACAACAACGACTCTAACGAGTGGTACAGAGAAATGCTACAGTGGAGCAGTTAACCTCTATAATGAATGTAGCTACCCCAGCTGAATAATGGTCAACTCGAAAACTGATGACTCATGAACGTTTATTCCTTTTATTTCATAAGTTCACCGTAAGAGCTGAATAAAAACAGAAAATAGTCTTGTTCACTCAAAAGCAATAAAACAGTATTCGACAATGCATTTTTGCTGCTATTAAACAGTTTACAGTCTCTTAAAACAGGATACATATTCCATATAATTGGTTAAGTTCTGAAAACAATATACATTTGCCTATGTGTATATAAAGTGAACACAATTAAACCAAAACAACAAAGCAGGAAAATAATGTTAAACGACCATAAAACATGTACATTCCTTAACTCATGTAAATACAAAATATGATATTACCTTGTTCCTCTTCCAGCTAGGTGCTATATTGCAAGTTTAGTGAGAGCCTTTCAGTAAGTCCGTCTCCATTTACCGAATTTCCCTCCGTTTTGCTACACATGCGCAATAATGTGAGCCAGTAAATTAACAGCAGTCGCCAAAATAAAAGTCTTATCTTTATATGAATATAAAAGCAAGGGCTGGAATAAATAAAACACAAAACAAAAAATGAATAATAAGAAAACAATTAAATTAATCATTTACAATGAGGAAGGTATCATGGAAAGGGCTATTCCAAAAGATTAAAAGATTATGTTGTTGAGGATGATAGTAAAAAGAGAACAGCAATCTGTAAGTTTAAGCTATGTCAGACTCGGCTTTGAATAGATCATGCAGTTTATTGAGAAGACAAAACAGTCTCTTAACTGATTTAAATGTAAAAACTGTAGTAGATCATCAGTTTTGTCTGACCTCAGCATTTACTTGATTTGTCTTGCCTAACTTATAGCAGGAACTCAAATTGGCTTGATTCTCACCACAGTAACTTGGGACTTGCTTGAGACTTGAATGTTAAGACTTGAGACATGCTTTGGATGTGTAGATTCTTCTGTGTTGTGAAGTTACACCCTCATAGTTAAAAACTGGTAATCCATCTATTCCCTGTATTAAAATGACATGATAAATAGGGGTGTCCCGATACAGCTTTTTCACTTCCAATACGATACCGATATGGCAACCTTGAGGAATGGCCGATACCGATATCGTCCGATAACGATATCAACACAAATGATACACTTTTATTACTTATTTTGTACTGTAAATAAAAAAAGTCTTGAACGAGTGATATTTTTCAAACAGAAAACAATATTCAACAACAGCATGTATGAGAAAAACTGACCCATTTATTATTACCCAATGGGTAACATCAATTATAAACTTAAACAAGAATATTCAACTGAATAAAATTAAAATAAATAAATTAGAAGACCCTGAAAAATAACCTCAATAAATCCAACAAAATAAAATATACTTTTAAAGCACAAAACAACAATGCAAGGTCACTTATTTTTTTCTGTTCTTAGTCTTGACTAAAACAATAGTGTAAACAAAATAAACACATAATTATTTTAACTTATTTACTTAGTCAGTTAACTAACTATGGCTCAGTCTCTGATTTCTGCAGTCCAAGCATGATATGCAGATTTTTTTAGGAAGATGAGCATTTCAGCATGCTGAGCTGTCAGCTTGCTTCTGTGCTCAATGATAATAGATGCTGAGCTAAAGAGCCTTTCGCACTCGACACCAGGGTTCTAAATTAACTTTTTTGATCACCAGCCAATGTGGCTGGTAACTCTCTAAAGTTACCGGCCAATCAGAATTTCCACTAGCCAAATTTTATGGGGTAAGAATAAGAGAAATGAGTGGCACTGAATGTATTTGATCACTTTATTAACATTGTTAGCATGAAAAACACAACATATACAGTACCATAAAATATATACAGAAAGTGCAAACTGTCTGTCTGTCTGTCTCTGTCTCTCTCTCTGTCTGTCTATCTCTCTCTCTGTCTGTCTGTCTCTCTCTGTCTGTCTGTCTCTCTCTCTGTCTGTCTGTCTGTCTATCTCTCTCTCTGTCTGTCTCTCTCTCTCTGTCTGTCTGTCTCTCTCTCTCTGTCTGTCTGTCTCTCTCTCTGTCTGTCTGTCTGTCTGTCTGTCTATCTCTCTCTCCGTCTGTCTCTCTCTCTCTGTCTGTCTGTCTCTCTCTCTCTGTCTGTCTGTCTGTCCCACTTTTGTTGTTGTTTTTTGGCGGCCGCGGTAACTTTTAAAAGTAGCCAAAAAAAACGCATTTTCACCCGCGACAGGATTTTCAAACAAGTCCAATTAGACCTGAAAACCGCGAATCTGGCAACCCTGGGCCCCGTTTACTTCGCTTCTACCTTGAGTTGCTCTCTGAAGTCTGTTCAGTGGTGTTAGCATTCATTTCCATGGTTTCTCGCGCTATTTTCACTACAAACTATAATGTCATGAAGTAGCGTTAAGGGATATAGTGTTCATGGCAAATGTAGGAAGTACTGCCAGGGGATAAATGACTGAGAACGGAGCCTTATGTATCATGCATGTAATGCCTCTTGCATCACTGGCCAAATTGGCTAGTAAGTTTTTATTAACACCCGCCAAAATGATTTTTTACCAGCATTTGGCGGGTTGGCAGGTGTTAATTTAGAACCCTGCTCGACCGTTCAATAGGAGCCTCACAGAGGTAGCTCTCCATTTCAATGATTGCCCCTGGTGATCTGCTCAGAAGGACCTGCTGCTGTGCTGCTTTCCTTCAGTATCTCATCGAAGATACATCGTTACAGATTTTGCGCTCGGCTGTAACGTCTTTTTCAGATTTGACCGAAAAATACTGCCACGCTGCCGACATCGCTGCTCTTTTTGGCTACTTTCACGTTAGCCCGCTGTTGTTGTGATCACGTGGGGTCTGCATGCTGGATCCATTCGCGGCTGGATATAAACGCTGGAGTGGAGTAAGCGGAGTACTGGATTTGACTGCTTATATCGGAGATTTTTTATGCTGGCCGATAAAATCCGATAATGTTTTTATGGCTGTTATCGGACCTCTATCCGATATCAATATCGGGTCGGGACACCCCTAATGATAAATGATAGTTATACCCACAACTACCCCATACAATCTTGTACATACATGAACACATTTTTGTTAATTCACAATAAATGGGAAATACACTTTTGCATTAACATATTAACCTACTAAAGCTAAGTTCAGACCTGCTCTGTAGAGCCTATAAAAGAAAAGGATGTCTTACTTTGTGATCATGTCATATTTCACTAGCTTCTCACAGCACTGCTGAAAACAACTTCATCCATTTAAGATCTCAGATCTGTTCATGAGAAAAGAAAATAGAAAAGTTAATTGGTGTCTGACATTGTAAAATGAAGGACGTTTTTACTACAGCTGATATGAGTATCAAAATAAAGAGTAAAGAGTCCAGATAGGGTGAAATACTTTGTGTAGTTTTACTGACAGTGTGGCTTTGTGGTTTGTTTTATTCTGTAAAAATCCATGTAATTCTCAAATCATTTGGTAATTTTGAGATGACAGAAAATAGGAGATACGCAGATGTAAAACGTAGGGCTGCATATTGCCAAGAGCCTGACAGTATGATACATATCACGTAACAGGCAATGATTCAGTACATTGCTCACTTATGCAAAATGTGCAGGAATGTGTTCTCTTTAGAGGATATTTTACTTTTTTTCACACAGAAAATCACCATACAACCAGCAAGAAGCCTGGCTGTTTGAAGAGCAAGGTCAACCTAGCATAACCTAACCTAACCTAACCTAAAGGGTTAATTGAAAAATAAAAAAACAGACAGTGCAAATGCTTAAATCAGTACTGTGGATATTAACATTAGCATACTGACCTCTTGCAAAAACACAAAAAAGATTTGTTAGAAGCCATACAATGTAAGCAGGGTTTCACAGTAAAATTAATGTTGGTTAGTATTACCATTTCTAAATGTAATTATCAATAAAACCAGAGTAAAATAAATAAAACCAAAAAAATTAGGGCTCTCAAACAATAAATTTTTTTTACTGCAAGTAATTTCATATAGATAATCGCAATTAATCACTTTTTTATATGGAGAATTTTGATACGAAACGTGGAGGCATTTAAATGGATGGCTTATTACAGACTCATTACAGTGGATCCTTGACTTATGACTGACCCAGCTAATACATTTTCAGAGATATAAGCTGTCATTCTGTAGATTTTTTGCTTTAAGATGTAAGCTGAAATCTGAGTTACGAGAAAGCGAGCTTCCACCATCTGCCACTAGGAGTCACTAGTGAGTGCAGAGATCACTGCTGACACTGCAGGGAAGAGGTAGTGACTTGTTGTTGCGTAAGCACACTGGTGTCACTCATTTTCTCAACATTTTGAAATAGAGGAAGAAGCAAAGTTTTTTTGGACAGGATTTTATTGAAACGCCCTGCATGTGAAAGTGAGGAACGTGTGGCAAAAAAGGCAAACATCACTGAAGATCATCTGATCTTTAATATAAATACACTTAATAAACCTGTTTGTTTCTTTTCATTCTCTTTTATTATGTATTATTATTGATGTGCAGTGTAATGGAATATGTAATGGTGTATGATTCATAATCCCATGTTTTTACTTTAATAAAGTTTGATTTTCATATGCTGAAAATTCATATGCGAAAAAAAGTGTGTGTGTGCACCTGAAACTGATAACAGAAGAAATATGTGAAGGGAGTTTTTCTCTCAGCTACACAGTAAATATGCCAGTGTTAAATCAACACTGTTAAGAGTTAAATTAACACTGGGAGTGTTAAATTTTGAGTTAATTTAACTCTAATAGTGTTGATTTAACACTGGCATATTTACTGTGTAGAGCTGAGGGTAGTTTGCATGGTGCCAGCCAGAGCTGAAAGCAATATTACACGCACACACACGTAGCTTCTGCTGATGGGGAGAGAGGGCTCTTTTGAGCAGTCTGCTGGCTTAGTTAGACAGGCAGTAGGTAGTTAGTACTCTGCTTATGCTTTTGCATTGTGTTGATATGATTCAATAAATACTCTTTTTCCTATTCAACCTTCAAGGATTCAGTCTGTTAATCCAAAATTCCACCACAGCAGAATGGACATTGGCACGTTTAGCAGCCGCTGTTCTCTCTTTTTTCATCAAATATCTTTTCATTTACTTTTTTGGATCAGGGTGAAGAATTACTAAACCTCTACATAACGGTCCACATGGTCATCTGTGCCTCATCCATCCAGGAGGACCACTGACCGGCGTGCTGCCTGCAGCATGTTAACTAGCACAGCTAGTGCGGACCATAGCCTGAACTCTGTGTCTTTAGGATTACTCAACATCCGCTCGCTCTCAAACAAAACTCCTCTCATATTTGATCTCTTGAATGATCATAAATATGACTTCCTCTGCTTGACAGAGACATTGCAGCAACCCGGTGATTTTACCCAACTTAATCAGTGTATTCCACCGGGGTTTGTTTACATCTGTCAACCTCACGTTTCTGGCCAAGGGGGTGGTCTCGCGATACTTCACAATGAGAAATGGAAGGTCTCTTCAGTAAACCTTCCATCACATACATCATTTCAGTTCTCTGTTGTTCAGATCTGTGGTTCTGTTCCTACTATCATAGTAACTATTTACAGACCACCACGACCGAACACCAACTTCCTGAACAAATTCTCTGCTCTTCTCACATCACTCTGCTTAATGTCACCTAACATAATACTACTGGGAGACTTTAATATTCACCAAGACAACAATAACAATCCTCTCACAAACCAGTTCCTGTCATGCCTGGACAGTTATGGCCTTCACCAGCAGACTGATTTCCCCACTCACTGTAAGGGACATATACTGGACACTCTCTGCTGTTCTGGTGTAGTTCCTCTGAACTGTGGAGCATCTGATTTGCCAATATCTGACCACAATCTCATCTCATTCAATGTAATGCTACCAAAGCATTATATCCTGAACCATCTCATTTTGGAACATTAAAAACCTACTCTTCAAAATTAAATCACTGCTCTCAACTGGAATGAAATTCTGCACTGGACCTTGTCACTTTCTACAATAATGACCTCCGTAATATTCTTGACAGGCTTGCTCCCATCAAAACTCGAACTGTTCATTTTACTCACTCTGCCCCATTGCTGAACTTTGCAAGCTCAAAACAATGAACAATTGTTTTGAGCATCTATACAAGCAAACTGGACTAACAATTCACAAGGACTGATGAGGACAAAGAATGTTTCAGAACCACCTTCTTCAGTATAAGGACGCTATTCTTGCAGCAAAAAAAAAAATCATATTACACATCACTCATTGGATCTGCCGAGGGCAACACTCGTGTTCTCTTCTCTAAAGTCAATAGTATTTTAAAACCTCCTGATGTCTACCAAACTCATATGTATTCTAATATTCTATGCAACAGATTCATGCAGTTTTTTATGCTAAAATAACTAATATTCATTAGCTTTCATCTTCCACTACTACTACCCTTTCAACTCACCACTATGAATCTCCTCTGCCATTATGTTCATCAACATGTTCACTTGATGCTCTTCCTACTAAGCTTGTCAAAGCACGCACTTCTTTTCTATCTTCTCCTATCAATGGCATTATCCATTCATGTCTCTTATCTAGCTCAGTTCCTCCTGCCCTTAAGACAGTCATCACACCAATACTTAAGAAGCCTGGTTCAGACCCCCACAATTTCAATAACAGACCCATCTCTAATTTACCCTTTCTATCAAAAATCCTTGAAAAGGTTGTTTTTGCTCAGGTGCACCAATATTTATCAGACAATAACTTGTATGTAACATTTCCATCTGGGTTCCGTCCTCTCCATAGTACTGAGACAGCTCTTATTAAAATAACCAATGACCTTTTAATGGCTTCTGATTCCGGACTATTAAGCCTTTTCATCTAACTTGATTTAACTGCAGCTTTTGATACCATCTCTCACTCTATCCTGTTTGATCGCTTAGCATATGTTGGTCTCAGTGATAATATGCTAGGTTGGTTTTCCTCATAACTTTCTGGACATGTACAGTATGTTCAACTGAAAAACTTCCATTCACAGCCATCTCCTGTTACTAGTGGTGTTCCACAAGGATCTGTCCTGGGACCTCTACTATTTATAATTTACTTATTCCCAATTAGCCATATCTTCAGGGAGCATGACTTTCAATTCACTGTTACGCAAACAACACTCAGTTATACCTGTCCATCATGCCCACAGCTACTCTTCCTCCTTCATCCATCTCTGATTGCCTAACTGAAATATGAACATGGTTCTCATACAATTTCCTCAAATTAAATGGTGATAAGACTGAAATTATTCTTATTGGTACACCTTCTGCTCTTGCCAAATCAAACACATTTTCATTGATTACTGTGAACTCAGATATTTCTCTTTCCACTCAGGTCAAAAGTTTAGGTGTCATCTTAGATAACAATCTTTCATTTCACACACATATAACATCACAAGATCTGCCTATTTTCATTTACGCAACATAAATCACCTACATCCATTCCTTTCTACAAATTCTGCTGCTGTTCTTGTTCATGACCTGGTCACATCCAGAATTGATTATTGCAACTCTCTCCTTTTTGGTTTACCTTACAAAACTTTACATAAACTTCAATTGGTTCAAAACTCTGCTGCTCGTATTATTTCTAGAACTCCGTCCACTCAACACATAACTCCCAACTCTAAAGCAACTTCACTGGCTTCCTGTTAAGTATCGCATACAATTCAAAATCATCCTCATTCTATTTAAAGCTCATCATAATTTGCACCTTCGTATCTTCCTGATCTTCTCCATCTCTACACTCCTTATCGTACTCTCAGATCTTCCTCTGGTTTTCAATTATCCACTCCCAGTTCATCTGTCTACTATGGGGGCGCGAGCGTTCAGCTACTCAGCCCCACATCTCTGGAACTCTATTCCTCCCAACATTCACACCATTCAGTTATTTTTCTAGTTTCAGAACATCCCTTAAAACATATTTCTTCAAATTGTCTTTTGTGTAATTTGTACTCAAATGTGTTTTTGTTTTGTAAGGTGTCCTTGAGTGTTTTGAAAAGAACCTATAAATGAAATTTACTATTATTATTTTAATACACTATTTGTTATTTAAAAAATCTTTTTTTTCTTTTAAAAACATAAATAAAATTTGTGTAGTTTTGGGGGGGATAAGAGCAGATAGTCCATAGTCCAGTGGTTGTTTTTGTTTCACAGTGAGTGTTTGTTATTTTTTGTCAATAAAGCCTTGTCCGTTTCTGAACCCTGCTGCATCCAACTCCGACACAGGGATTTTACAGAATGAGGAACCATAAATGCAAACATAAGGATGCAGGAAACAAGGAGTGAGCTGAGGGATCTCCTAGATCTTGACCGGTGCTGACTGCAGATGTTTAAGCTTTGGGTAGAAGCCTTCCAGCACCTGCTACCAGCCAATGTAAGGGAAATCCTTTGGCTGCAGCTTGCCCCCAGCTTTTGGGATTTTTGTGTCCCAAATTTTTTTTTGGGGGGGGGATCGTGGCATGAGCACTCTAGTGGAGGCACAGCCAGAGGAGTGGAGCCCAGAGGCAGTACCCAGGGCAGCTCCTTGGAGGAAGAGCGGCCCCTGAGTGTCAAGTGTCTCACACTCATTATGGCAAAGAATTTGAGGGGTGTAGGAGCAGAGGTGGCCATGTGGAAGCAGTGTCATTGCAATTCATGCAAAAATCACAGGGCGGAGCTCACCCACGCTCTCCTGTGTCCCTGGCTGAGGCGGCAGAGGAAACCGGCGTATCCCATGGGGGCCTAGTGGTAAGGATCTGGTCTTGTGACCAGAAGGTCGCCGGTTCGATCCCCAGACAAGACATGACTGAAGTGCCCTTGAGCAAGGCACCTAACCCCCTAACTGCTCCCCGATGGATAAGGGCTGCCCACCGCTTCAGGCACAAATTCTCACAGCCTAGTGTGTTCACTAGTGTGTGTGTGTTTCACTGCACGAATGGGTTAAATGCGGAGGTCAAATTCCGTTGTGTGAAAAATCACATTGGCTAAATTGGTTGATCTTAATCTTAATCTTAATCCCTGGCCATGGCAGCAGAGGAAGGCCATGCCCCCAGTAACGGCAGCAGAGAGGGACAATGGCCACGAAGAACTCAGGACCCACAGTGATTGGGAGCATCCCATGGCCCGCACACCCTCCCCAGCATACAGCCCTGGACATGGCTGTAGGTTGCTTTTGAACCTTTTAGTGGGACTTGCCATTCCGCACAACTCTTGAACATGGCTGTGCAGACTTTTTTCCATTTTTGTTCTTGTTTGGTGGGTGTGCCTGTTCTTGGTTTTGGACTTTTTTAGTTTCCATGTTTTCATTTTGGGGTTTTTGTTTTCATATTCTTGTTTTCATGTTGTATGCTCCTGTTGTGGTTGTCATTGTTTCATGTTTGTAGTTGTTTTTGTTTCTTGTTCATAGATGTTCTTGCGTTCTTGTTCTGTTTTATGTTTTGGTTTATGTGTTGTTTCATGTGGGTTCTTGTTTTGTTCTTGGTGTGGTTTTGGTTTATGTCTTTGTTTCTTGTTCAGGCTGTTGTTTCATGTTGTAGTCTCATGTTCTTGTTCTCCTGTTCTTGTTCATATTGTGGGTGTTGTTTCATGTTATTGTTCTCATTTTGTGTCCTTGTTCTGTTCCTGGTTTTTGTAATGTGCCTCGGGACACGGTGCCTTAAGGGAGGTTTCTATAACCCTCCCGGCTATAGCCTCATCCCTGTCCTCGTTCCTGTCACATGCTCATTCTTTGTGTTTCCCATGTGTCTTCCTGTTGTGTTTTTGTTTATGTCCTCCATGTGTCTTGTTCATGTCACATCTCCACCCCCAGTTACATCCTGTCATCACACAGCCCTGCTGTTTCATCACATCTAAATAAGCTTGCTGTAAAGCCTCCCTAGTGTCTCAAAATCCTCGCCCCACATTGTATGTCACCAGTATTGCACCTGTAAGGAATGTCAAGTTCATCCCATTGTTATGCACCTCTATGGCACCACTAGGGTTGCAATGGTATTAGATTTTCACGGTATGATAACCATCTCTGAAAATATCATGCTTATTGCGGTATTTCACAAAACTTTTTATAAGTTACAATGACTCTTAAAGAAATAATCAAAGGTTTTGTGTAGTTCAAATGTAGCTGAAACTTGGAACTACAAACCAGATTCCAAAAAAGTTGGGACACTAAAAAAATTGTGAATAAAAACTGAATGCAATGATGTGGAGGTGCCAACATCTAATATTTTATT
>BRDA01088082.1:0-12197 GCA_036984385.1 Crenuchus spilurus
GGCGCCACCCATGAAGCTAAACCCCATAACTCACCTGACCTAAGCCAAACCTGGGCTTTCATACCACCTCAACAGTGCCACAGGTACTTTGCTACCTTTGATGTATTAAAATCACTTTTTGAATTGGTCTTATATAATATGACTTTTGGGTTTTTATTGTCTGTCAGCCATAATCATCAACATTAAAAGAAATAAACACTTGAAATAGATACTCTGTGTGTAATGAATCTGTATAATATGTGAGTTTCACTTTCTGAATTGAATTACTGAAATAAATTAACTTTTTGATGATATTCTCATTTTTAGATGCACTGGTAGACTATTTGATTATTTATTTATTTATCACATTTCAAGGATTTTTGTCAGCCAGCCCACATTCAAGTCAGATTGCTGTTAGTTAAGATAAACCTGAGCATGTTTTTGCAAAATTAGGCAAAGAAGCCAACTGACAAGGTCTCTGCAACATCAGAGACAGGTTCACTGTGCATCAAGCTACAAGAGATGAAAGCAGATATATCATTTACTGAGTAATAAATAAGACATTCTTAGTAGTCATAACGAGTGAATCAACACAGCTTTGTTATTCATTCTGACTTAGTTATTAGTTACTGAAGTTGGAGTTAAGATATTTCCACTTTAGAGAAATGGTTCAGTCACAATTTTTTCCCCTAATTTTACACTTACATCAGAATGTACTCAACCAGCCAAGACCTGACCAGAGTTCAAATTAAGTTTCTTTAGATCAGAAGCTGCAAAGCTAACATTGCTAAAAAAAACCACTAGAACTCAAGTCAATTAAACTAGCTCAACCCTTTCTGTCAAAATACATCAACAAAACTTCTCTCAGCTCTTTCAAACTGCATCCCGATCTTTATTAAAGTCTCTCAGATTGGTCAATGTGGTTTAGGAGACAGTATCACTTACTATAAACTAAAAATATTCTGTCATTTGCTAGTGGTGAGGTTTTCTATTTTTTTTCACAATAAGTCACATCAATTAGTCTGTGAGACCTTAATTAAGTTTTGGATGGAAAAGAATGAGCTATTTTGTAACCTCACTGAGCTCGTTATAAATTAAAGAAACAAAAGTTTAAACATGTCATTTTTTATGACGTCATGTCAATTTTTCACTCTACCAAAGGTAAGTGAAAAAATGTATAGAAATAAAAAGTCTGAGAAAAAGCAATGGTACAAATGAAATGAAACAGCAAGTAAAGCCAAGTTAGAAAAGGACATAAAGCTAGCCGGGCTCCATTAACTTTCAATGACTGCTGGCCACATTAGGCTTTTGGGGCGAACAGTGTCTTTAATTGTCTGCTGTTTCACTGACACGTTTATTCACATCATTGAAATGCAGAGTCACAAGTGTTACTCCTTGCCTCTGGGAGCTAGGTGTAGTCATCCTCATAAAGCTGAAACAAATGGACCATCACTGCTTACTCAACATGGTCATCGACAGTGGCTTTTTTGAAGAGCGACAGCATATGTACCGTCCCATCATTACGCAATAGGCCTCCTTTTTTCCTGAAGAGTTGGGCCAGAGAAGTCATCATTGCTACATTAACCACAGAGCTCATTTCAGGGCCTGGGGAAGAGACCAGCAGCAGAAAATTGGCTGGGACGAGTCATTAAACGGCAGGTCGCTTTAATACAAATCACCACCTCACAAGTCAGTGCAGCAGGTGACATCTCTCAGCCCAGTGAATATGTCCTCATGTTCTTAGATTTTTGTGTGCAGATCTGCTGATTTTTAAGCAGTGTCTCCTGTATGTATGTGTTTGACTACAAAAGAAGCATCTGGCAAACACAACTATAGTTTATTTCTCTCTTTGCAATTGCAGTATATTGTCAGAAAAATAGTATACAAGTACATTTTCAGTTCCTCCATGGTAAAAACTATGTAAAGGTCCCTGTAAATGTTCAACATGATCAGTAAGGTCCCATTTAAAGGTTCACTACGTTCACTTTTCTATTAGAACAGAATTTATTTATTTATTTTAAAACTGAAATTTTTAAAATGTTAAAATCAATAGGTGGGTGGAGTCAATATAACTTCAGATACATTCATTACAATATAATCTGTTACAGTTATGTTCAATAGCTAAAGGTACTGAAGACAAGCCATCTTTGAAAAAGGAAATGGACTGGGAGGTGGATTGAAGTATGGAGAAGGGGTGGTGACTTTGTTATAAGAAACGGAAGGTAAAGGTGGGAATTTATATAGCAGAGGACTGGAAGGAGAAGTGACTTTGGGCATAGTCTTACTTCTAAATTTTAGTAGTTTTTTAATTCCATTTTGAGCCAGATGCCAAGGGTGCTGATAATGTTGTTTGCATATAGAAAAATCAGTGTTTATTGGACTTTAGGTTTTCTCAAATGCTTTGTTTGTTCTGCCTGGATGTTTATTTGTGATGGTAGGAGCTCTAGGCATGATCTCCAACAAGTTGGCAATACTGACACTGTAATGCCATTTGGAAAATATTGGAACCGGAAAACATTGCACATACTTCTAACTTCACCTGACTTAAAGTATCAGTGCAAAGCTGTTATATCTGGCACAAGCAGTAAGTCTTTGTTACAGCCTGTGCAGGTCCATCTCCATAATGCAACCTCGAGCATCTCCAACTGCCAGCCCAAATACAATACAATAATGTACTAGCTGTACATATTTGCCTGAGATACAGAAATGTCTGCTCAGTGTTATTCTTCTCAGAATGCAGAAGTGACCAAAGCAATAAACTTAATAGGTAACAATGAGCAAACAACAGAAGCTAAGCATCTACTTTTCGTGTAAGCTACTTTCTGCCATTTATTTATAAGTAATTTAGGTAACAATTTCATTTAGAAACAATTTCATTTGATCAGCCTGTCTGCTGAGTGAATCCATCACCATGCATGATATTAAATCAAGTCAAATGTATTGGTCACATACACAGTACAGCTTGTACAGAAACATTGGCAAATGTCTGGTCACAAAAAAGCACGATAATTTGAAAAAATATGTGACCCCGTCTGGGAAAACCTGGCCAAAGTCACTGAGTAATTTATTGAGATATCATGTTGTTCTGTCTGTCACTCACAATAGTGACTAAACAGCCACTTGGTTTTATTGCAGTAAATGAAAGATAATACTCTCAAATATCTATTGTAGAACATGTTTGTATCAAAAACAAAACAAACTCATTAAAACATTTGCAGATTGTACCGGAAAAATGGGTTTCTGTGACCGCTCGAATCCTGATGTACCGTGGGGGTACACAAGCTTCTTGGGTGTCATTCGATTCCTGAACTACTCCTCTTCACTGTACAAATGTGTTTGAGCTCATGTATTCATCCCCCAAATGTGAGCAGGTCAGAAGTCTTTAGATGATGTAAACAGAGCAATTTTAGCCATTTAGCTCATCTTTCAGTCTTCAATTCTGGAAGATTTTGATTTATTTAGATTAACTTTTAAGCATTTCTGATGTATTCATGTCTTATTACACAAATAAACTGAGTTGAGGTTCAGTATGCTATGTCTCAAATCATTATATCTCGTAGAGTATAAGAGATAATTGGCTGAAATTTTGTGTGAGGATTCCTTTAACAGTACGCTTTTCAAATATACATATAACTCCTATTTGAAAAAAATTACTTTGACCCAGTTTTCCCAGATAGGGTCACATATATACAAACAAATTTGGGAAGGAAATGTTAATTAAGTATGCTGAATGTAGACGTGAGGACATGATATGAAGATGAAAATTAAAAAGCAAATGAAAAGTAGAAAATGCAGATATATGCAGAAATATATGTGCAACACCATGCTTTGCAACAAGAATTTGGATGTAGTGTAGAGCTAATATATATATATAACTGTCAGTGGCACTCAGGGTATGACACACCCCTTGCCCCCTCATAGGACACTGTCTTCTGCACTACAGTACACTTACCCACATGGCAACCAGAGGTCACACTCACCAGAATACTGAATCATCTCATGTCAATATAAAATAAACACAACTTAACTCAAGTGAGGGTATTTGAGCTCCATTAGTTCACAACCACTATGTGGAGCATCGCCAGCCTTGTGCTGCTGTGAAGCCACATTAAACTGCAGTAAAACTCCAGTCTTAAGTTGTTTGTCTAAGTGTTCTATGTTTTCTATGTTTTCAGATTCCTGATACCCCTCAGTGAATTATGTGCTATGGGCTTGCCTCATTCAAGCCACGTTCATACAAGCCAAAGCTGAAGCTACATTGGTACTTGAATGTTTGTGAACACTTTAGAATTGTCTATGTTTCTGCATAAATATGACCTAAAACATCATCAGATTTACACACAAGTCCTAAAAGTAGATAAAGAGAACCCAGTTAAACAAAGATATTATACTTGGTCATTTATTTATTGAGGACAATGATCAAATATGACATATTTGTGAGAGACAAAAGTATAGTATACTATTATAGTAAACTGAGATGCTGGGGCTGTCTTACCGCTGCTCACACAAGATCATCCCAGAGGGATGCCAGTGTCTCAGGAAGCTCCCATGTCTGTTTACCTTCTGGCTCCCTCCTTTAGGTAGGCTGTTCTAGATCGTTTTGCCAGAATCATTAGCCACACCCTGATAAGTCGCATAATCCTTGTACTTTATAAACCCAAACAGAACTAATTCCATCTCTGTCTTTTTCCAAGAGATTGCCCACTGACCCTGTTGGCTTGCTCAATGGGGATTTGGTGTTTTGTTATTGTTAACGCTGTAAAGCTGCTTTGTGATATCAGTTGTAAAAGCGCTTTATAAATAAATTTGGTTTGACTTGACTTGAAATTGCACTGGGTCCAGGATGTCTAGCACTAGAATTCCCAAACTGATGAAAATTTTTGTCGTCTCTCTCCCCCGCGCTGGAATGCTGGAGCCATTAACCAGCCATTGTCTGCTGCTCTGCTTCGCTTGTCAAATCAAATCAAATCAAAATTTATTTATATAGCGCTTTTTACAATGGACATTGTCACAAAGCAGCTTTACATAATCAGTATCAGACATTTTGATTCTAAGCCCAATGTGAGCAAGCCGAGGCGACAGTGGCAAGGAAAAACTCCCTCAAACTCCCTCAAACTCCCCCCTTGTCATGCAAATAAGCGCGTCTCTCACACACTCAGTCTCACAGAGACTCTCCCTCAGTTTTACTGAGGGTAAGTCCTTTTTCCACAAAGGAAAAAAATATTTCTATATAACAATAGACCAGGAATCATGCTACAGGCTTGCATGCACGTATTCACACAAACAGACATACACACACACGAGCCGAGCGAGCGGCCAAGGCCGAATCGAGTCGAGCGGCCGAGGCCGAATACCAAAACAAAACTCATGCACCCTTGACCACTGTTGGAACTGTGACTCTAGTGTTCTTCCATATGGCTGCTTCACCTCTTTTACCACTCTATGCACACTGTAGGATGCAGCCTTGTACTCAACTATGTTCCCAATGATAAGTCCAGCATTGTAGGCAGCATGTTAGACTTCATAACATTATGGATAGGGTTATGTCCCACCCCCGTTTAGGGGATAAGGGTGGAGTAATATATGTTTGTAAGGTCAAGTATGAGGAGAAAAAATAACTAGATCAGAAACAGAAGTGGGGTTATGCAAATGATTTTTTTACTAAGTAAAAGGGGAGACCCAGAGTACACATAGAGATATAAACCTTAGACCTTAGACATGAGGATAATAACAAATAGTGTATAGATGGAAGACAGACTGTGCCAAAGAATAATAGCTATGTGCGTGAAGGGTCAGTGGGCCCGACTAAGCCTATCCACTCTATACACGAGTAAACTAAATGGGTGATGGACACAACCTGATTCAGAACCATAACCAGAGAGGTGAGAATTAACACTCTCTTCCTATTTAAAACTCACATGGATAAAAATATTAATGGTAAAACACACACAGGCTTTTAAAACACACATCCCACAATCCATATATATTCACACACGCAGTCTGAGAATACACCCTCTCTCAGTAAATCTCTCCCAGTGTCTCCCAGTGCAGAAGAAGTCCTGTTCCCACAGAGCCACCGCCTTATAAACCAAATGTCCTTCCCCCTCCAGCTCAGTTAATCATTTTGCCATCATCAGAACTGTACCTGAACATGTCCGAGTCTGCCTCATCCAGAACATCCTGCATGGTGACCATTGTTTAGTCCATGTAGCATGTTATTGGCATTGTAACCAGAATGTCCGGTTTCTGCCTTTATTTGTAGCAAAAGTCATTTGATTCTTGGTGGAGCAGGTAATGCATTGGTGATGAATGAGTGAGAACCTCATATAGGTTGCATAAGGCAGTGTGTGCATCTATCTGGGGTGAAATGTAAATAAGACTGATTTTGACCACGGTAAATTCTTGGGGAAGGTACAAAAGGCTTTTGATGGTCTAGAAGAGGAACAATGCTCACAATCCATTGTTTTGTCCATGTGGTAGACAGAGAAGAACTGTATGGCATGATCCAGTACTACTGGTCTCAACCATATCTTGGAGAAGGAGAGGAGATTGTGGGCCTGAATGTACCTCTGGAACTTACCCCTGGCTTTGCGGATGTCAACCCTGTTCTCCAGAGAGTGAATATTGGCTTGCAGGATGCTAGGCAGGGTAGCACACTGTGCACAAGTTGTGACTTGTTTCCCACAGGGCTGACGCATTGGATCTCATCCATTGTTCTCCCTTAGATCTCACTTGGCCAGCTATGTATGTATATGTATATGTACCATTTCCTACAGTAGAATAATGACCTGCATTTTTTAAATGAGCTATTTGTTAATGGAACACAGCAGAAAATGATATGTTGACAAGTGAGCCCATCTTTAAGGTAGTCAAAAAATTTATTTTGCTATAAAAATAGTGGAGCACAGTGAGTGAAGTTAATGTAACTTACAGATTCTAAGATAATTAAGATTAAGTTTTACTTGCTAAGATAAGAGTAAGAACAGTGCATTTTTTATGAATTTGGCATATGTGGCAGATAGGAACTACTTGATAAACAATAATATCTGCATGTCTGAGATAAATGTCAGTCTGTGACTTAACTGCCCTCCATACTGACCCTTAAGTCTGTGTACTGCTTTTTATCGTCAACTGCAATCATAAATATCCATCTGAGGGCAGATCAGAGCGAACCACAGATCCACGTGTTTCCATAAGTGCCCTCCATACTGTCCTTAAGGACTTTCTAATTGGCCAGCTTGGCTAAACTACTACTTGACCAAACTTGCCTTAACAGAAATGTTCAAAGAGAAAGTTTCTCAGGATACAATCTTTGTGAGAAAGCTAAGCAGGGTCTAAATCAAACACAGAATAAGGAAATGATTTGCACGGTGCTGTAATGTGTGAGGGTTATACTTAATTCTACTTTGAAGAAGAAGATTAAAATATAATACAAAATTATGATATAAAAAATTAAGAATTTCACGCTAATTGAATCTGAAAATCCACAGCATGGACAATAAGCTTTTTCGGTTCTAGAAGTAAATTTTACAGTTTGAACTGCATGATTTTGCCCTTAAGCTTGTCTTCGATCCATGACATTCATGTTCAGCAAATTACACTGCCATTCTCAGAAAAGAAAAATCACAAGAGCCTCTAGGGCCGCTGGAATCCTGCTCTTCTACACACCAATGACACTTGCTGAAAGCACAAAAAGAAAAGATTTTCTCCCAGAAATAAATATACACTAGCTACCACTTATCTCTCCTGCAAGCATAGGTCAGGAGGTGAACACACACAGTCTAGTACATTAATATAGAGTGCAGACCACATCATGCATGACTGCATGTAGGATTGTCATGATGTATTATCCAGGAAGCTAGTATGACATCTTCAACCAATGGCATAGGTGAATAGTAATGGTACATAGGAAATGAATTGAACATTGATGTGTCAAGGAAAAGAGAGACGTGGCTCATTTACAACAACAAACTATCCTTTTGCTCTTGAAAGTGGCCTGTGATAACAAGAAGAACAAAATGATCCAGCTGTTTTGAAATTTTGAAATTATGATGAGGATAGGAAAAAATGAAAATGCATTAACATTTTTAACCTTAATTCCAGTCCTATAAATAATGTACAAGCAATTTCCAAGAAGAAAATCTATAGTATCTATTGAAAAACTTTTTTATAAAATTAGATGAATTCAAAAATGATTTCAGAACATTTAATATAATATGAAACTTAATGTTATCAGAGCATTTTGTCTAAAGATGTGACCCTCTATGTTAGCACCTGTTTTGTCTCATTACAGCCCTGCCGTCTCATTACATATTAATTAGTGTGTGCTCCTCATGTGTTTTAGTCCCTTTTCAGTCAGTATGTCTCACCAGGGAGTACCCAATGATTGTGTGTTGTTCATAGTGAATGCTTTCAGGCCATTAGTTTGTGTGTTTCGTGTCATCACGTTTTCAAGCCTAGTCAAGTTTTGTTCATAGCCATGTTTTGTTTTACATTTTGCAATAAAAGCTGTCTGTTTTGGATCTAAACTGCTTCCTCTCCTCATCAGTCACAGCCACGGTGAGACCTTTGAAGTGCACTGATATTTTAGCTACATAACCATATATATTTTACATGACTTTTTTTTGTCAAAATGAAAATGAAACCGTTCGTACTTGTTTACATAAAAAAGTTAAATCATCTAATAATAAGCTTACAGCATTCTTAAATGAGGAATATTAGATATTTAGATTTCAAATGGTTTCTCATGCCAACATATAATTTTCTGCAGTGTAGAGTTCAAATAAAGTTATATTATATTAATTTCAATTAATAATAAATTAATTAAAAAAAAAATTAAATTAATAAAACATTAAAAAATATTTTTAATTGTCTTTTATTAAATGCAACTACATTTATGTTCCTCTTGTTTAGTAAGAGTGACACCTTGCTCAGTTGGCTTAATCAATGGACCTCTACTGTGTCCTTCAGAAACAGTTTGCTGGGGTGCTAAAGGATTTTCTTGGACACTGCGGTTGGTGTGGATCAGTATGTTGGAGTGCTCCCCTCAGCAGGCAGTTGAGCGCACTCGCTCCACAATCTGGAGAAAACGGTCTCCTCAGGGCTCCAATAACTGCTTATTACTGCAGCCTCTATACCAGCAATCCAAACAGCATGGTGGCCAAACACACACACACACACACACACCAACAGACACAAACATGCACTAACCACAATACAGCAGAACAAGCTGGGTTATTTATCAGCTCCAGCGTAAATGCACTTGCCTCATTTCTCTCTTTCTTGTGTGCTCTCAGTGCTTCTGTTTGTGGTCATGGCTCCACAGGCCCCTAATCTAACGGATGATGAGGGAATTACTCCAACAAACGGCTCATTTGTCTTCATAACACACAGAAGCCTGGCGTCAGGTTTCAGCATGTGGTAGAGGAAAGCATTATAAATAAAAAGAGGGTTAAAAGCAGTGCCACTTCAGAGTTGATGTGCAAGCAGTACGGTGAAAAGGCCCCATCTGGACAGAGTGTGTACATGGTATCACTGGAAAGCACTGTACACTGTAGGGATGCAAGATCAGACTCAGCCAGATTTTTTTTGCAGTTTTGTGGCATAAACAGCATTAGCAGGTAACTCAACAAACATCGTAACAGTGTATTTAATTATAGTTTTATTTTAAGTTAATGATTAACGATTCAGCCACTTAAATGGTCCAGTCGTTTCTGTAAAACCAGGGCTACTCGATGCAATTTTCTGCAGATTTTATCCTCAGTGTGTTAGGTACAAAGCTTCAGATTTTTGGAATGGAAAAAAGAAAAAAAAAGTCAACATCTGCTTAGAACGTAAGGTAGCCTCCAACATATGTTGTGCTACTCACCTTCAGCTCCGTCTGCAGTCTGTACTGACCATGCTGATTCCATCATCCCATCCATGACCTCTACCCAAAGGTGCTTTTCACCTCTCTTTTGTTTTGGATCAGCACAAATGGTGGCACAAACTGACAGTAGAAAGATGTTGTACGTATGTTAGTTCTGTGTCTCATAGGTAAAGTGAGTCACATTGTTTCTGGGCCTTGCTCAGTTTGGTTCAGTCTGTATGTTTAGTTGTTTAGAGTGCAATTGACATTTTCTTTATATTTGTAGTAAAATCAGCAAATCTCAATCAGGAAATCTGAGATACCTAGTCTTTTATAATCTAATGTCCCTTTAAAGGTTGTTTAGTGTATCCAAGACTTAAAGAGTACCAAAACGTCTTTAAAACCCAACCAATCCTCATCTAGATTTTAATGAAGAACTCACAGTCTAAACAATGTGGGTTAGGACAGTGTAACTTACTTTGGGCTTAAAAAAAACAACTCCCCATTACTGTATATTATTGTGTATAATTGTATATATTTCCTTCTTTCTAGGTATTAGTGATGGTTTAGTTCTAAAATTGTCTGAAGTGTAGTTTGGACTCTAACCTGTCTGTACTAGCTGAGATAATTCTCTTAATGGAAACAAAACACTTTTGTACATCACTGCTGTAAACATAAACATAAAGTAATTTTGGTGGAAATTACTGGACCATTTAGGTGACTATTGCAGAAACTAAACATTTGTTTACTATGATGTTATATATGTCATTTTTAGGCATGTGGGCAGAACTACTAAACTGTGGGAGACTCCTGGAGCTTACGGGGAGAGGAGTGATATCTACTATCGAGTTCTGGTGTTTACATACATACATACATGCACACACATTATACTTGTATAGCACCTTTCTAGACACTGAAGGATGCTTTACAATCAACACACTTCATATACACACACTCCGGTGAGCCAGTTGCGCACAGCGTACTCCCAACCGGAAGTGACCGTCCACCTGGAGGACTGCATCGAGCACTAGGGGGATCACCCAGGACAGCGTGCCAACCATATCTGGGTATACAAACATACATACATTCATTCATACACACCAGGGTAATTTTAGAGTATTCAATCCACCTGATCACCATGTTTTTGGACTGTGGGAGGAAACCAGAGTCCCCGAAGGAAACCCACGCAGACACGGGGAGAACATGGAAACTCCGCTCAGATGTAAACTCGAACCCAAGACCTCAGCGCTGAGAGGCGAACGTGCTAACCACTAAGCCACCATGCTAGCAACATTAGCCTCACAGCACCAGTTCTAAAGTAAAGAGGCAGAATGTAGACTCCAAGCATGTTGGCTGATGTATTACATCTGAGGTAAGTGAAATATGAACAAATTACCCATTTTTAAAATGAGCAATTTTTTTTTCCTTTGGGGGGAAATTTTAAAATACTTTTACCCATTAAAGACTAAAAACTGTTATATAATACCTCTCTGTGCACTGCTGCACTTATGGCTAGCTGATGGAGCAGATGGTTGTGGATAGCCAGAGGAAGATGTTTGATTGGTGGAAAGAGGTGTTTTTAATTACATGTCAAGGCTTCGTCTGCTCTCTCTGTTAGCCCTGTGGGCTTCACAGCTCTTCCAAAAAATACACATTCAGCTTCAGACCATGGTCCAACTTCTCCTTTCTCACTATAGGAGACAGTAAAGAGAATGAAGAGAGTGTCACTGTATATGCACAGAAATAATAGAGAAATCAGTAGTTGCTGAAAGCTGGGTACATTAATCAATCACAGTAGCATCTAAATAAACATTTGCATAGAAGCTGCAGTGAGGGGGGGCGTGACATGAATAGAAGAATCATAACATTTTATATATATATATATATATAGCATATAGCTTATAGTTAATTGCTGATTAATCAAAAGTGGTTCCACCAACCACCATTAGGAGTCACTAGTGAGTGTGCAGAGATCACTGACACTGCAGAGAAGATGATGTGGTGCCTTGTCTGTGTAAAGCTCTTTGGACAGGATTTTATTGAAGCACCCTGCAAGTGAAAGTGAGGAAAGTGTGGTGAAAAAGGCAAAAGTCACTGAAGAAGATTGTGTGATCTTTAATCTTTAAACTTAATAAACCAGTTTATTTCTATACATTCTTTTATTATGTATTATTGTTTTTATACATTATTTGTTATTTATAAAATACATTTTTTCTTATTTAAAAATGTACACACACACACACACACACACACACACACACACACACACACACACATATATATATATATATATACACACACATTTGTGTGTTTTTTTGTTGCTGGAATGGATTATTAGAGTTTTAATGTTGAAATGTAATTTGTAGGGCTG